>CM043702.1:71988319-72288319 GCA_023935145.1 Bretschneidera sinensis | reverse complement strand
CACCTTTTACTAAGCTTGGTCCAGCTTCTCAACCATGTCCATACATCGACGTGACAACATCGCCAGCAGCACGCCCGACTGAAACAAGGCAAGGATCATTAGCTACCAAGATAAAGAAAAAATCTAAAGAAAGGAAAGGAAGAGCTTTTTACTTAGGAATCCAAGGTCTCATCGGCAGAGCAGAGTCCCTTAACTGGCCTCCACAAGAGCTCAAGCATCTCTCGATGCGGGACCCCCAAGACCAGGTGTTCCCAAGCCACCTACGGATGGGAGAAAACAAAGTTGTCAGTCTGTAAGCCCTAGTTGGGCGTGAAGACCGCCGCACCTAAAGGAGCACCCTGGGAGGATAACGGAGGTTGGGACATAACTAAAGTAACCTTCGACTCAGAGGAGAGTTCGGGAAAGCTCTCCAGGTCAATAGGAGTGGGGGAGGAGCATGTGGCCTCTTCTTCATGCTTGGGGAAGGAAAGGGCTGCTTCCCCACTTGGGCAACCTTCTTCCTCTCCAAAGCGAGCTTCCTAGTTCACTCCCTAGCCTTAGCTGTCACCTCCATCTCTGCCCAAACATAGAAGAAAAATGCATAAGTATATGTTGTGAGTTTGTCCACCTAAATTAATGATCAAATAATCGTACAGTTTTACTTGCAAGTGCACAACGTCAACTTAGTAGTATAGTGTGCGAATGCAAGATTATCTCCACAGGGATTGGTAAATTTCAATTTATAATTAGTTTCGAAATAATGAATGTTAAAAACAAGATAAATAAATATTGAGTTTGAAATAATAAAGATAAAGGCATAGGGACTTGATATCCACCACTAATTATGCTACCACAACAAAACAATATGCCAGTGCTTTACTCATGTCATGAATACCTAATGTTTGTCAACCTAAGGGCATGGTATCTACTCTTTAAGCTATTGATTTCCCTAAGCAACGAGTTAGGCATGGTATCTACTCTAACTCTTTTCTTTCTTAAGGGATTCAGCATGGTATCTACTGAGTTGTTCCTTAAGAGAGCATAAGATCTGTGGAAATCGACAACCACATGAGACCTAGGGCATGGTATCTACTCCCGGTTTCCTTTGTTGATTAACCCAAGAATCCGGTGTGAATATTTTTTGTTACTATTGTCAGACCCAAGACTCGGTCATCCAAATTGATCTAACTAACTAATCCATACCACATGCATATGTTGATCAGACACATACATATGAGAAATTTAAATAAACACAGACATTAATCAAGTTAAGCAACACAACATGAATATTGCAAAGGTGCCAATACTGAATTATTGAGTAAACATAATTAGGGCTTCAACCAAGCCCTTACTAAAAGTTTAAGTACTCATAATAAAAATAAAGGAAAGAAGAAACCCGAGAGAAGACTCGTCAATTCTCCTCCACAGTTTCCTTTTCTGATCTCCTCGAACAAAAACTAAACTAAAAGGAAGATATGCTCCTCAAAAGGGAGATACTATTTCTGTGTTTTACAAGTCTATTTATTGGGTTCTAAGGACACTTGGAAACCCTAATTTCCAAAACAGGACTCTAACCCTACTTTCCAAAATAGGAACTATCGTTTTACTATTCACACCCGTACATGTGCGCTCGATCGTATGCGTTTATACGCTCGATCGCAAGGCTGCGCTCCATCTTTCTTGTGTGCGCATGAGCACTTATGCGCTCGATCGAACTTTAGCCAGCAGCTACTCTAGAATTTCCAGATTTCTTCCTTTAGGTGCCAAAAATGCTTATTTTTCTCTAAAAACCTATAAAAACACAAAAATGAAGTAAAATGGAATAAATTACGCAAACTAAAAGCTTAACAAATGTAAATTAAGGGGCTTAAATATGAATATTTAAGCGCTTATCACACCCCCAAACTTACATATTGCTAGTCCCTTAGCAATACGAAACTAAGACTAAATGAAAAAAACAACAAAAATAAATTCAGCATTCATGTTTTATTTAAAAACTTGGGTTGCACAGAAACTATGATGATAGTTCATGAGTAAGCTTATAATAAAAACACATTTTTGCAATGAATAAGGATTTTAAAAGTTCATGTTACTTACACAAGACTAGTTTAAGGCATCACAAGTTGACTTAGTGTATGTGTTGGATTAGCACATAAAAGATGAAACTTCCAAATACTTCTAATGTAGAGTGTTGTCCAAACTTTCATCGAATTCCTTGTTAGACAAAACAAAAATGGCATAGTTTTTACTTCTTTTCTTTTTCTTTCATCATGAGATCTTTGCCATGTTAAGTTCCATTAAGCTTTCTAATTGACCCTTGTAGCGAGTGTTTAGCCAATGACTTCCAAGCCAGATGGTTCTAGGGCATTAGGTGTGAAGACACCCCTAAGGACTTATTAACTCGAGTCAAAAAGGCTACGAAACCAACAGATTTTAATGCTTCCAAGCAAAAATCCCCACCTTTTAACGTGAACACTCACTGCTTACTGAGGCAAGAGGTCCTGTTACTCAACGAAATTTTTTATGATCATTAAATGCTTAATCCCCACCTTTTAACGTGAACACTCAATGCTTACTGAGGCAAGAGGTCTAGTTACTCAGCGAAAATTGTATTTAATGATCAATAGGAGCATTTTATTTTTCTCTTTATTTGTCTATGCCAAAGTGCTTATCTAACAAGTTATTTGATTATGGTTAAGTCATAGAAACATATATATTAAAATTACATGTCATACCCCACACAAATACGTGCTAATGTGCTCGTGTCAGATCTGGATCAAACTCGTGAATTCTTAAGTGCCTTGAGGTAGGTAGCTAACTTTTAAAATTCTTATTACTAGACTATGTGTTCTAAATTTTAAGATTACTAATGAAGTTTTATCATAATATTTATTGTAAACAACCCATTTTTTTTTTCATTAAATATGAATGTGTATTTATCTAAAAAAACTGAGATAAAGTGTGTGAATGCGTCTCCTATACCCCAAAACTTAAATTACACATTGTCCCCAATGTGTGAATAACATGGAAAGATCTGACCTGGGAGATGGAGAATTAGCTGGGTCGGTATGGCTCATAGCATACCCGCAAACTTGAACGGATGCACACATTGTCCCTGAAAAAGAAAAACTAGCGTAATACGGGAAAACAAGAAGTACTAAAAATAAATAAATAACAATAAATATGTAAAACAATAAAAATAAAAAGGATAAGTTGTGGGGTGCCTCCCATGAGCGCTAAGTTTAACGTCTTCAGCCGGACTAAGCCTCATTTTTCCCCAAAACTAAGATTGGTAGCAACTAGCACAAGTAGTGTCTTATTCTCTCCCATATAAGCATAAGTCAAATGCTTCGGCAATTACTTCAACTCTAAATTTGGTGCCTGGACAATGGAAGGAAAAAAAATAGTATTAGTAGGCACATGAGGTTCAAATGGATCGGTGTACTTACTTGGATGCTTTGGCGAAGCCTCTAGAGGGTGCACAGTTTTAATTATATCATCAGTAACATCCTCAGATTTTAGCTCAACATTTGATCCTTTGAAACAATGGGTGAGGGTGGTCTCTAATGGATCAATGTGATGGACGTGAAAAAATTGCTCAACAACACTTTGATGTCGTTCACTCAGCTCTTTAGCCAATTGCTCCACTTGTACTTCCAATCTTTGAATGGCTTGTTCATGCCTTGCAGCAGTTTGTCTTATCTCAGTCTGAAATTGCCTTTGCTCTGCCATAAAATGATCTTGTGAGGTCATCGATTGTTGTTGCTGAGTTGCCAACTACATCACAAGACTCTTTAGGTCGCTTTTCTTTGATTCGG
The DNA here is from genome assembly GCA_023935145.1 of Bretschneidera sinensis. Classification (NCBI taxonomy): domain Eukaryota; kingdom Viridiplantae; phylum Streptophyta; class Magnoliopsida; order Brassicales; family Akaniaceae; genus Bretschneidera; species Bretschneidera sinensis. The sequence goes on along the minus strand of CM043702.1, from coordinate 72,284,522 downwards.
GAACTAAGTGGGCTGCTTGTTGGGAGTTCCTTTGTTGCCCTTGAAAGTTCAAGGCATTTTGATCGTTGCTCCATGAGAAGTTGGTGTGAGTCTGCCATCCAGGATTATAGGTATTTGGATATATATTATAGTTGTTCGGTCCCACATGATTTGCTTGCTCTTGATCTACAGATGAATACAAAGGGCAAGTGTCAGTAGTGTGATCAAAACGAGAACATATAGCACATACCTGGAGTTATTTGGCTCGTGGACTAGGTGAGATGTTTTGAGCAGTCATGGTTTTTATTAGCATATCTAGCTTCCTCTCCATAGCAGCTAGATAAGCATAACTAGCTTTCGCCATTGGTGCTTCTCTTTCAAATGAATTAATTGAAAAGCCTCAGTGTAGCAGTTTCAGTACTACTTCTCGGGTACTCTCTGGAGCTTTTGTGCTCGAGTGCACTAAGAACAGCACTCAATCACACTGGGATTGCGCTCGATCGCACCAATAAGTGCGCTCGATCACAATGAGAACAGAAACTCCTCCTCTGCACACCTGAACAAAAACAGAAAATGAAAAGAAGGAATAAATTTGATTTTTGATAAAAAAATAAAAATAAAACAGAATAAAAAAAAATAAAATAGAATAAAAAAAAGTAATGAAAATAATTCCAAAAAGAAATTTAGCACAATCCTCGGTAACGGCGCCAAAAACTTGTTGTGAGTTTATCCACCTAAATTAATGAGCGAATAATCATATTATTTTACTTGCAAGTGCACAAGGTCAACTTAGTAGTACAGTGTGCGAATGCAAGATCATATCCACAGGGATTGTTAAATTTCGATTTAGAATTAGTTTCGGAATAATGAATGTTAAAAACAAGAGAAATAAATATTGAGTTTGAAATAATAAAGATAAAGGCGTAGGGACTTGATATCCACCACTAATTATGCTACCACAACAAAACAGTATGCCAATGCTTTACTCATGTCATGAATACCTAATGTTTGTCAACCTAAGGGCATGGTATCTACTCCTTAAGCTATTGATTTCCCTAAGCAATGAGTTAGGCATGGTATCTACTCTAACTCTTTTCTTTCTTAAAGGATTCAGCATGGTATCTACTGAGTTGTTCCTTAAGAGAGTATAGGATCTGTGGAAATCGACAACCACATGAGACTTAGGGCATGGTATCTACTCCTGGTTTCCCATGTTGATTAACCCAAGAATCCGGTGTGAATATCTTTTGTTACTATTATCAGACCCAAGACTCGGTCATCCAAATTGATCTAACTAACTAATCCATACCATATGCATACGTTGATCAGACACACACATATGAAGAATTTAAATAAACATAAGCATTAATCAAGTTAAGCAACACAACATGAATATTGCAAAGGTGCCAATACTGAATTATTGAGTAAACATAATTAGGGCTTCAACCAAGCCCTTACTAAAAGTTTAAGTACTCATAATAAAAATAAAGGAAAGAAGAAACCCGAGAGAAGAGTTATCAATTCTCCTCCACAGTTTCATTCTCCGATCTCCCCGAACAAAAACTAAACTAAAAGGAAGATATGCTCCTCAAAAGGGAGATACTGTTTCTGTGTTTTACAAGTCTATTTATAGAGCTCTAAGGACACTTAGAAACCCTAATTTCCAAAACAGGACTCTAACCCTACTTTCCAAAATAGGAACTGCCATTTTACTGTTCACACCCGTACATGTGCGCTCGATCGCAAGGCTGCGCTCGATCCTTCTTGTGTGCGCACGAGCCTTTATGCGCTCGATCACACTTTAGCCAACAACTGCTCCAGAATTTCCAGATTTCTTCCTTTAGGTGCCAAAAATGCTTCTTTTTCTCCAAAAACTTATAAAAACACAGAAAACGCAAAAAATGAAGTAAAATGGAATAAAATATGCAAACTAAGAGATTAACAAATGTAAATTAAGGGTCTTAAATATGAATATTTAAGCACTTATCAGTATAAGATGAACGGGCAAGAATACGAAGCGAATTATAACAAAATGATGAACAAAAGGAAAAAAAATAACAAGTATAAAGTAGCGGTTGCAGGGGTTACCACTCTCTATGGACTCTTAAGGGCATTGAGGGTAGAAGCCGCGCCTCACCAACTCTTCATTGTCGTATAGGACTTCCACATCCATGGGTACAACCACCATGGCATTCAACATCTTCTATTCATAGAACAAGAGGCTCAACTTCTTGCATTTTCTCACCCGATCCAAACTCCAAGAGAGTGGAACCCCAAAACTCCTCCCACTTTGGACGAAGGAAAAGGACTTCTTCAACCTTTTAATCAAAGAGGGTGCCTTCCTCCAAAACCTTCTCTTTGCCCTAAAACTAATCAAGAGCCACTCGGTTTGTTTATCTGGAGGTGGGCCTTGAAGACATTGATATTCATCAGTCCCCCCACCTCCGTGCAGATACAGATAAAGGCTATAATTAGCCGCACCAAGTTCGGTACCAATTGGCATAGTGCTGTATCAAAATACCTTTGCACTGCACAAAAGAAAGGATGGAGGGGAAATCGGAGCCAGACCTTCATGTGTTGCTCGTACACACATAGTTCATAAGGTGCGTGACTCGAGAGGACATCACAAGCCCTTTTCCCAACCCTAGCTGGCCTAATGACGTATTCCTCGAGAATACGGTATGTCCTCTGGATCACCTCAATATCCTCTTCCCTTATTTGGTTGGGTATAGCATTCACTGCGAATGTCCACTGCATCCTCTCCTCCGCAGTCATATCCCCCCTCAGCTCGATCAGGACAGCGTCTACCTCATCCTCACCCTCAGAGGTGGAGTCATTTTCATACTCCTCCACTTCCACTGGCACGTAAGGCACCATGGCCTCTGACCCTTCCCTACCCTCAACACCGTTCGAGGACTCACTCTCGATGGAGGATGAGCTCGACCTTGTCTCTCCAGATACACTACTGTCACTACCACTACCACTATTGGGCCTATCGCGGAATCTATCTACTAAAGACATGAAAAAGTAAATAGAAAAAACTCACTAAGGTATGATAGCCCGAGCAGTTCCTCCTCAGCCAATGACTCGATCTCCCTCCAACTCCGAGCACCCTCGAACCTCAAAACAACTCCGAGCACTTTTAAACTTTTGGGATAAGTCCATGGGCTCTCAAATTTTTCCTCTGATTGGGAGAGAAGTGAAGTGAAGATAAATGAGGAGCAAACACCCTTATATAGGAAAAAAGGCATGACAAACGTGGAGATTTAAACTCTGCAGTTGGGGACACATGATGTTTGAAGGAACCGAGGCTACTTTCACGTTCTCCAAAAGGGCCCTAATCACAAGGACAAGACACTTTGCCTGCTTGAGGTGTCTTTTCATCTACCAAGACTCCATCAGTTACAAAAGAGTAACGCCTGCATAATTAGGGCATTCTTCCATTCCCCAAGGGAACAAATCAATGATAAACGCGAAAAATTTTACTCTGACAGTCGCGTGCATTAAATGGCCCAGTATGCCATATGTAAGAAGGTTCTGGAAATAGCTCAAAGTTTTTTTCTCTTTTAGGCCTAAAGGTCGAAAAGAATTATCCAGAGCACAGCACTAGAGAATTCTTTCTAGGCCCAAAGGGCAAGAAGCCAAAGAAGCCTACCAAAAACATCAAACAAAGAAGCCCAAAAAATCCACTAAGAACTCCAAAAACTAATGGCTCGGACCAACATCTCCAAGGCCGACCATATTGATTGATGCTCCTATGCTTGGACCAACGTCTCCAAGGCCAAGCATATTGACTGCTGCTCTGATATTCAGACCAACGTCTCCAAGGTCGAGCACATTGACTGCTACTCATATGCTCGAACCAACGTCTCTAAGGCCGAGCATGTTGACAGCAGCTCCTATGCTTGGACCAACGTCTCCAAAGCTAAGCATGTTAACTGTTGCTCACATGCTCGGACCAATGTCTCCAAGGCTTAGCATATTGATTGCGGCTCATATTCTCGGACCAACGTTTCCAACGCCGAGCATATTGACTGCTGCTTATATACTCGGACCAACGTCTCTAATGCCGAGCATATTGACTACTGTTCATATGCTAGGACCAACGTCTCCAAGGCTGAGCATGTTGACAGCTGCTCCTATGCTCAGACCAACGTCTCTAAGGCTGAGCATATTAACTGCTGCTCATATGCTCGGACTAATGTCTCCAAGGCCTAGCATATTGACTGTGGCTCATATTCTTGGACCAACGTCTCCAAGACCGAGCATGTTAACAGCTACTCCTACGCTCGGACCAACGGCTCAAAGGCTGAGCATATTGACTGCTACTCATATGCTCAGACCAATGCCTCTAAGGCCTATCATATTGACTACTGCTCATATGCTCGGACCAAAGTTTCCAAGGCCGAGCATATTGACTGCTGCTCATATACTTGGACCAACGTCTTTAATGCCGAGCATATTGACTACTGCTCATATGCTCGGTCCAACGTCTCCAAGGCCTAGCATATTGACTACTACTTATATGTTCAGACAAATGTTTCCAACTTTGAGCATATTGACTGATGTTCATATGCTCAGACCAACGTCTCCAAGGATAAGCATATTGACTGCTACTCATATGCTTGGATCAATGTCTCTAAGGCCAAGCATATTGATTGTTGCTCATATGTGTAAGGCTGAGTATGTTGATAACTCCTCATATGCTTGGACCAAAGTCTCCAAGGTCGAGCATGTTGATTGTTCCTTGTATGATCGGACAAACGTCTCCAAGGCTGAGCATATTGGCTGCTGCTCATATGATCGGACCAAACATCTCCAAGGTTGAGCATATTGACTGTTGCATATATGCTTGGAGCAACGTCTCAAGGCCAAGTATATTGACTATTGCTCATATACTCGAACCACTGTCATCGAGGCCGAGTATATTGATTGTTGCTCCTATGCTCAAACCAATGTCTCTAAGGCCGAGTATATTGATTGTTGCCCATATACTCGGACCAACATCTCTAAGGCCGAGCATATTGACTACTGCTCATACGCTCGGACCAACGTCTTTAAGGCCAAACATATTGACTGCTGCTCATATACTCAGACCAAGGTCTCTAAGGCCGAGTATATTGACTGCTGCTCATATGCTAGGACTAACATCTCTAAGATTGAGCATATTGACTGCTGCTCATATGCTCGGACCAACGTTTCTAAGGTCGAGCATATTGACTGCTGCTCATATACTCGGACAAACGTCTCTAATGCCGAGTATATTGATTATTGCTCATATGCTTGGACCAACGTCTCCAAAGCTCGGACTACTACTAATATGCTCGGACTAATGTTTCCAACGCTGAGCATATCGACAGTTGTTCATATGGTCAGACCAACGTCTCCAAGGTCGAGCATATTGACTGCTGCTCATATGCTTGGACCAATGTCTCCAAGGCTGAGCATATTGACTATTACTCATATGCTCAGACCAACATCTGTAAGGCCGAGTATGTTGACAGCTCCTCATATGCTCAGACCAAAGTCTCCAAGGTCGAGCATATTGATTGCTCCTTATATGATCAGACCAATGTCTCCAAGACCGAGCATATTGGTTGCTGCTTATATGCTCAGACTAACGTCTCCAAAGCTGATCATATTAGCTGTTGCATATATGCTCGGAGCAAAGTCTTAAGGCCAAGTATATTGACTGCTGCTCATATACTCGGACCACCGTCACCGAGGCCGAGCATATTGATTGTTGCTCCTATGCTCAAACCAATGTCTCTAATGCTGAGCATATTGACTGTTGCCCATATGCTCGGACCAACGTCTCTAAGGCTGAGCATATTGACTGCTGCTCGTATGCTCGGACCAACGTCTTTAAGGCCCAGTATATTGACTGCTGCTCATATGCTTGGATCAATGTTTCTAAGGTCGAGCATATTGACTGCTGCTCATATGCTCTAATCAACGTTTCCAAGACTGAGCATATCGACTGCTGCTCATATGCTCGGACCAACATCTCCAAGGCCGAGCATATTGACTGCTGCTCATATACTCAGACCAATGTGTCCAAGGCCTAGTATATGGACAACTGCTCATATGCTCGAACCAACATTTCCAACGTCGAGTATATTGACTGCTGCTCATATGCTCGGACCAATGTCTCCAAGGTCGAGCATATTGACTGCTGCTTATATGCTCAGACCAACATCTCCAAGGCCAAGCATATTGACTGCTGCTCTTTTGCTCGAACCAGCATCTCCAAGGCTGAGTTATTAACTCCTTCTTATAAGCTCAGATCAATGACTCTATGGTCAAGCATATTGACTGCTGCTCGTATGCTCGGACTAACATCTCTAAGGTCGAGCATATTAAATGTTGCTCTTATGCTCGGACCAACATCTCCAAGGTCGAGCATATTGACTGCTGCTCATATGCTCGGACTAACGTCTTCAAGGTCGAGCATATTGACTGATGCATATATGCTCGGACCAACGTCTGCAAGGCCGAGCATATTGACTGCTGCTTATATGCTCAGACCAACATCTCCTAGGCCGAGCATGTTGACAACTGCTCCTATGCTTGAACCAACATCTCTAAGGCCGAGTATATTGACTGTTGCTCGTATGCTCAAACCAACGTCTCCAAAGCCTAGCATATTGACTGGTGCTCATATACTCGGACCAACGTGTCCAAGGCCTAGCATATGGACAGCTGCTCATATGCTCGGACCAACATTTCCAATGTCGAGTATATTGATTGTTGCTCATATGCTAGGACCAACATCTCCAAGGTCGAGCATATTGACTGCTGCTTATATGCTCAGACCAACATCTCCAAGGCCAAGCATATTGACTGCTGTTCTTTTGCTCGGACCAACATCTCCAAGGTTGAGCTTATTGACTCATTCTTATAAGCTCGGACCAACGACTCTATGGCCGAGCATATTAACTACTGCTCGTATGCTCGGACTAACGTCTCCAAGGTCGAGCATATTAACTGCTTCTCTTATGCTCGGACCAACATCTCCAAGGCCGAGTATATTGACTATTGCTCATATGCTTGGATTAACGTCTTCAAGGTCGAGCATATTGACTGATGCTTATATGCTCGGACCAACGTCTGCAAGGCTGAGCATATTGACTGCGGCTTATATGCTCAAACCAACATCTCCTAGGCCGAGCATGTTGACAGCTGCTCCTATGCTCGAACCAACGTCTCTAAGGCCGAGCATATTGAATGCTGCTTATATGCTAGAACCAACATCTCCAAAGCCTAGCCTATTAATTGATGCTCATATGCTCGGACCCACGTCTCCAAGGTTGAGTATATTGACTGTTGCTCATATACTCGGACAACCGTTTCCAAAGCCTTGCATATTAACTGCTGCTCATATGCTCGGACAAACGTCTCCAAGGCCGAGTATACTGACTTCTGTTCATAAGCTCGAACCAATAACTCTATAGCCAAGTATGTTGACTGCTGCTCATATGCTCGGACCAATGACTCTATGGCCGAGCATATGAGCAGCCATATTGATTGCTGCTCGTATGCTTAAACCAACGTCTCCAAGGTCGAGCATACTGACTACTGCTCATATGCTCGGATCAACATCTCCAAGGCCGAGCATATTGACTGCTGCTCATATGCTCAGACCAACGTCTCCAAGGCCGAGCATATTGACTACTGCTCATATGCACAGACCAATGTCTCCAAGGCCAAGCATATTAACTACTACTTTTATGCTCGGACCAACGTCTCCAAGGCCAAGCATATTGACTGCTACTCATATGCTCGAACCAAGGTCTCTAAGGCCGAGCATATTGACTGTTGCTCCTATGCTCGGACCAATATCTCAAACGTCGAGCATATTAACTGCTACTCATATGCTCAGGCAAACGTCTTCGAGGCTGAGCCCCATCATACTTCCTTAGAGCACATAAATGTACTTAAAGAATTGGAGGGCCTTTGATGCAACCAATAAACGCACTCCCCAATACAATGTCAACACGTGGACAACCCATCTATCCAATTGCGCAGTGATACATGGATGGTTCTCAACCAATAGCGTAGTAACATGTAGACGGTCCTTGCCTAATAGCACGACGACACGTGGATCATTCTTATCCAACAACATGGCGACTCATGGAAAAAACTATGGGTAATCGTCACCACTCGTAGACTCCCCGCGTAGGTATGGAAGCATGATTACAAGGGTTATATCCATTCCTAGACACGTGCTAGACCTCCCAGGGGAGGAACGAGATCTCCTGGATTGCGTTATCCCTACCATGTGAGCAACCTCACCTCTAAAACACTATAAAAGGTCCAAGGTATAAAAACCCAAATCATTTGAAAATTTTTCACAAACTCATTTACTGAAAATAATAAGCATCGTTATTCTCTCCATTTCTCCAAAACCTTACACTAACAAGAGCGTCGGAGTGTCCTCGAAGGCATCACCTCCTCTCTCTTCCGGTGACTCTAGTTCACCCCTATATTCTTGTGCAGGCCATTGAAGTACCGACCTCCAACTTAACAACCTATTTTAGGCATTAACAAATTTAATTAGGAAACTTAGTTCTAATGTAATTAGGAAGCTCTCATATACATACACTATAAATATGAGTTATTATTACTGCAACATTATGCAATCAGCAAACACAAACCTTAATTTCTATTTTAGTAGCGGTAATATTCTAAACTCTAAACATTATTCTCTTCTTATCGCCAAAACTTATATTTTCTTGTAAACCCTAAATAATGAAAACTTCTCCTAACCCTATCTCTACTTGACCCGGCCATACAACTGCCAGCGCTGTCACTATGCCTTCACCTGTTACCACCCTACCTCCACTTGTTGCCACAATCAAACCTTAACTATAACTACCACACCACCACATGCTTTTCTAAATCTACCCATATTCTCTGCTCCCAGTATTACCCACCCAGTGAGTCTAAAATTAGACAACACCAACTATATCTTTTGGCGGTCTCAATTTTTACCAGTTCTCATCAGTTATGACCTTCTTGCCTACATTAATGGTTCTTCTCCCTATCCCTCTCACCTAGCCCTAACTAGTGATGGTCAAACTGTTCTCAATCCTGCCTACACCACTTAGGTTAGAATTGTCCAGTACCTCGGATCTTGGATTAATGCTACTCTCACCTCTGACATCTCAAGATGTCCATGATCTACGTACTTCTAGGGATGTCTAGATTGACTTGGAATAACGGTACCTTGACTAGTCCAATGCCAATGAATTATACCTCCATCTGAAGCTTTACAAATATATACAAGGGATAACAAGTCAATGGAGCAATATTTTCGAGATCTCAAAGCCATACCTAATACCCTTACTGCCATCAACTCCCCACTTCTGCACCAAAGATCTCATCTCCTATGCATTATTAGGTCTGCCTATAGAATATGAAAGCTTCATCACCACAGTCACCAACACCAAAATCAACCTCACTTTTGATAGTTTATGTACCAAGTTGCTCCTGCAAGAACAAAGACTAAAACATCTTAGGGTCTCTTCTCAATCTTCTAACCCTCCTACAGCCTTTGTCGCCACCACCACCACCTCAGGAACTTCTCATGGTCATGGTAAGGGTCACTCAGGATATTGGGGTCGTGGTTATGATTGTACACTGCAACAAAATAGATATTTAGTGGCGCACCAAAACGTCACAAAAATTACTAATTTTGTCATGAAAGCATTTGGGTGATGAAAAAAATTTGTCCTGCGAATCATCAACATAGCAGCGTCGCTAAAAATAGTAACGATGGTTCAGTGGTATTGTCACTAATTTTTAAGTATAGGTGACCAATTTAATTATCATTACCAAAGGAAAAACTGTTTTGTGACACAATGTGGCGTCACCAATACTAATGAAATTTTGTCATTATATACTTGTATTTGTCACAAAATACATAGCAAAGGTTTACTATAAGTGACAAAACCTTATGTGTCACCTAAAGAATGACTAATTAGTGACATAAAAAGAGTCACGAAAGCTAATCAATTGTCGTCATGACTCTTTAGCCTGAAGACCTTCCCATCACTAACACTAGCACATCGTGAGATGTTTGATGCATACCCATCTGGAAACTTCACTGATTTCAAGAAGTCACAAAATTCTTGCCTTTCTTCCTTAGATAGTGTGTAACATGCAGGGGGAATCACATAAGAACCATCATGACGCTTTTGCAAATGTAGTTCCTTCCTTATCTTCATATCCTCCAAATCTTGTCTTGCATTGTATGTGTCCTTTGTCTTCCCTTCAATGCTCAACAATGTTCCTAACACATTGTCACAAATATTTTTTTTTCAATATGCATGACATCAAGATTATGTTAGAGCTTGAGTGTGTTCCAATAAGGCAACTCAAACAATATGCTTTTGTTAGACCAATTCAGCTCTTCAGGGGCACATTTTCTCTTTCTATTCTCAGGGTGCTTACCAGGCTTGACATCTTTCAAAGATTTAATTTGTAGTAACAAGTCATCTCCAATTAACTTCCTAGGCTTCTGTTGCCCTTCTTATTTCCCATCAAACATTTTGCTCGTACACCATTTATGATTATGAGGTAAAAACCGACGATGCCCCATATAATAGATTTTACTTTATAACTTAATGGAAGATGTGTCATCATTACAAATAGGCCATGCCATATATCCTTTAGTACTCCAACCGGACAAATTTCCATACGCCGAAAAGTCATTTATAGTCCATAAAATAGATGCATGCATATGAAAATTCTGCTTGGTGAAGGCATCAAATGTTTGAACACCATATTCCTAAAGTTACTTCAACTCATCTACCAATGGCCAAAGAAACACATCAATATCTTTCCCTAGTGCTTTAGGTCCAAGAATAAGCAATGACATCATGAAAAATTACTCTTTCATACACATCCAAGGTGGCAAATTATATGGAAAAAAGAATTATAGGCCACATGTTATAAGAAGTGCTCATGTTCCCGAATGGGTTAAACCCATCAATTGCTAGTCCAAGCCTAACATTTTGTGGGTCATGTGCAAACTATTCATTTCTCTCATCAAATTCTTTCTAAACTTTAGTATCTGCCGGATGCCTTAACACCCCATCATCAACACGATTTTCTTTATGCCATCTCATATCGTCAACTGTTTTTCTTGACATAAACAATCTTTGGAGTCTTGGTTTCAAAGGGAAATAATGCAAGACTTTCCAATTAATTTTCTTATGTTTCCCATCATTAACCTTCCATCTAGATGTGCCACATTTGGGACAACTTTCCTTATCTTTGAAGTTCTTCCAAAATAGAGCATAATCATACTTAAAAACATGAATCGACTCATAACCAAGTCCCAAGTCTCGCAACATGTTTGTTGCCTCGTAATGTGATGAGAGTCATAAAATGCATCTAAACAATACTTAATTGTTAACATTTTAGGGTTGATCTCGGTCATAATCACACTTTTACATGTTGATAACTCTAAAGTGATATTCATAAATCATTGACTTAATTCGATGCATTTTCAGGTGCTTTGAGTACAAAAGAGATAATAAAGCGATCCATGTTTAAAGCACCAAAAGATCTTGGGTGTCCCTCCTTTTTATCCAAGGTTTAGACATGTCCAAACATGATTCAAAGATGGTTAAAGTCTAAACCAAGGCTGGAGTAATAAATTACAGTAAGCTAAAAGACTGCACACAAGTGTGTGCATCACTTTGGAGCAAGTTAAGGGTAGGCACACTAGTGTGTGCACTTCTGCATACAAGCTGAAGGAGTTTCACTGAATTGCCAGAATTTCCCGCACAAATCAATAATCTTTGCAGATTAAACTATATTGATGTAGGAAGAACCAGATGATGAGCCATATATTCTTAGAAATATCCGAAAGTCTATTTTCTGGAGAATTTTACGGTTCATAAAAAAGATTTTTCTAGAGAAAGTTATGGCAGTTTTAGTGGAAACAGTTCAGGCCAGCACAGCAGGCCCAGACGCACAGCAGGCCTAGGCGCACAGCACGGCCCACTCGCCTCTTGACCGGATTAGGGCGAGAAAATGACATTCTCCAAGACCAAAACACCCCCCTCATGCTCTATAAATATATCTTTATGGAGTGTGCAGCTGAATATTGAAGAGAGAAAGCAAGGAAGAGAGAAAAAAGAGAGGACTCAAGGGATCCAAATCCAGCATTCTTCCATTTTATTTCTAAGTTTTCTTTGGTTGCAAATCAAGGGGAGAACATCCATATTGTTCATCCACCTTGAACTCCATGGCCAAATCAAGGAGAGAGCATCCTTATTGTTCTTCCACCTTGATTTCCATGGCCAACTAATCATTTTACAAGGGAAAGGGATGAATCTTTAGGGATTTCTTGTTCTTTATTTCCTGTTCTTGATTAAGTTGTATGGATTTATTGTTAAATATTGTTTATGAATTATTCATTGATTAAGTAAGAAGATTTGAGTTCATGTGATAGATTTACTTTTTATTCTTCTTCTTTTAGACTCTCTTAATCCGGTGATTGCATCCTTCTCCTCCATTGAGGTTGCTTGGATGTGATTGATTCCGGTAGATTTATCTTATTGATTGTCCATTACTGCGATATTGTCTTTTAAGATATATTGTCGTTTCTTGATAATCTTTAAGATCGGTCATGTGTGCATGAACCGAAATCAATGATTAATTTGTAGCAATTATATAAGAGTTGTAAATGTGCTTGATTGAATATATTCCGATTGCTTGTTTGGGAGTTGAAACTTGCAATCGAGATAAAATCAATTGAATCAAGAGTAGAAATACGGAACAAACCTAAGGAGGATTCCCGGAACCTTGTTATTTCTCATTTATATTTCATTTACATTTACGCAATTTTCCTTTACATTATTTCACCATCAAAGCTCAAAAATCTTGAGTTTAACTTTTATCGTTCGTTTTAAGGTTCACACATTTTCTTTTGTACTTAACTTGTTTCCCTGTGGAATCGACACCCCAAAGCCGTACTACAATAACCGTGTTATACTTTGGACGTAATCAAATTTTGGCACCGTTGCCGGGGAAACGCGCTTAAGTATAAGGAAACTTGTCAACCTTGAGTGTGATGGTAAAAAAAAAAAAATAAATCGTAAATATTTTTCTTTTCAGCAGTTTGTAAATACGGTAATATTATTCCTTTACTTTTGTTTTGATTTTCTAATTTTCTTTTATTATTTTGTTTTTATTTATCTGTTTATTATTTTATTATGTTTTTATTTATCTGTTTATTATTCTGTTTTTATTTATTTGTTTATTATTCTGTTTTATTTGTTTGTTTATTATTTTGTTTTATTTATTTGTTCCCCCTCTAAATTAATTGGTGCATGCTTAGACCGAGAGATTCGCGAGGTAGATTCATTAGAGGACCTGAATTAGAGTTACCCTCTCCTTCCACCTCCATTGGTGAAACCTTGCCTAGATCAAACCATAGTGCACCCCCATCAGAGAATTTAGAGGATTTTGTTAACATGGCTGAAAATCCTAATGAGAATGGTGCTAGGACACTTAAAGATTACCTACATCCTAGCCGGACAGCCACACCATCGTGCATTATGTTTCCAGCCAATACCTGTCATCAAGATTTTAAAACAGGGATGATACAACTTCTCCCTACTTTTCATGGCATGGAAAATGAGAACCCCTATGTGCACATTAGAGAATTTGAGGAAGTAGTTGCGACTTTCCATAGTCACGATGCAACTGATGATATCGTGAGACTCAAGTTTTTTCCTTTCTCCTTAAAGGATAAAGCTAAGAGTTGGTTATACTCGCTGAGACCACGATCAATTGGGTCATGGAATGAGATGGCCAAGTCTTTTTTAACATGTACTTCCCTCAACATAAGACTAACACTTTGAAAAGACAAATCTCCACCTTTGCACAAAAGGAAAACGAGACTTTGTATCAGTCTTGGGAGAAATTTAAAGAGCTGTTAAGTATGTGTCCACATCATGGGTACAAAAATTGGCATTTAGTGAGCTATTTCTATGAGGGTCTTACCTATAGAGAACGTCAATTTGTCGAGATGATGTGTAATGGAGAGTTTCTACAAAAAGACCCTGATGAGGCTATTGAGTACCTTAATGAGCTTGCTGAGAAAGCTCACACATAGACTGGACCTAGTGCTACTGAGAGCACAAATAGGTCACGACCTAGTGGTGGAGGAATCTACCATCTTAGGGAAGAAGATAACCTCAAGGCCAAGGTCAAAATGCTTACTAGAGAGTTGGAGGCATTAAAAACGAAAAAACCAACATACATGGTTAATCAGGCCGAACCTTTAGAATCATGTTTTGTGTGTGGCGGGGTTGATCATCCCGCCTAAGATTGTCCCACTTTTGTTGACATGAGAGGGCTGTATGAGGAACAATGCAATACCTTAGGCATGTACAAGAAGCCCTCAGCACCCTTCTCTGACACTTATAATCCGGGGTGGCGAAATCACCCCAACTTCAGTTGGAAATCTGAAAATCAGCAACATGTACAGCCCCCTAGATCGTACCCAACACCTTATCATGCACCCTCATCTTATAGGAACTCTTTAGAAGACTCCTTACATACTTTTATAGAAGCACAAGGCAAGACAAACCAAAAGTGTGAGGCATTAATTACATAGTTGGTTGAGGAAAACAAAGAAATAAGGAGCCAAGTGTCTAAATTTATGAGCTCCTTGAGTGTGACTGAGCGAGGTAAGTTCCCTGCCCAAGCTCAGTCCATACCTCACGGTCAACATATGGCACAAGAAAATGTGAAAAATGTAAATGCCATTGTGACCCGAAGAGGTAAGTCACTACACATTCCACCAGAGAATAAACCCGAGAATGTGAAGGGTCAAACCAGTAGTGAGACCAAGTTGCCTAAAGACCCTGAAGTGACCCAAAGTCCTGTTAAGGCCCCATTCCCCCAAGCCTTAAAATCCAACAAGAAAAATCTGGAAATGAATGATGAAATCCTTGAGAACTTAAGGCAAGTGAAACTTAATCTTCCCCTTTTGCATGTGATTAAACAAGTCCCCACCTATGCAAAAGTTCTCAAAGATTTATGCACAATTAAGAGGAAACATCATGTCAAGAAAACAGCTTTCCTAACTGAGCAAGTTAGTGCACTAATTGAGCAAAGAATTCCCCCGAAATACAAAGATCCGGGCTGTCCTACCATTGCTTGCAGCATTGGAAATCATGAGGTTGGACAAGCCTTACTAGATCTGGGAGCTAGTGTAAACCTGATGCCATTTTCCATTTACTTACAACTGTGGTTAGGAGAAATCAAACCAACCAGCGTGGTATTACAATTCGCTGATCGCTTAGTCAAGGTACCCCGAGGTGTGGTTGAGGATGTTTTGATTCAAATTGATAAATTTTATTATCCTGTTGATTTCTTAATTCTTGATACTACTTCTGCTGTAGACACTAACTCTAAAATCCCTTTGATTTTGGGTAGACATTTTCTTGCTACTGCAAATGCTCTAATAAATTGTAGGAATGGTCTCATGAAACTGTCCTTTGGCAACATGACCCTTGAAGTAAATATTTTCAATGTTGCAAAACAGCCCGAAGATGAGGACGAAAACCACCAGCTTTACATGATCGAGTCACTCGTCAATGAGGGAGTTTTCTTAACTTATGATTATGACCCTCTTAAAAATTTTCTTGTTAATTCTAAGATAGATTTATTTGATGATAAAACTGATATAATTGATATATGTGTTGTTTTTGAAAAATCTCAGGATTATGGAAATCGGGCATGGCAACCAAGGTTTGAGGAGCTGCCCGAAAGAAGCAAGACTCAAGTCCCCTCAAGTGTGGAAGCACCTAAAGTCGAATTGAAGCCACTACCTAAGGGTCTAAAACATGCCTTTCTCGATCCATGTGATGCCTTTCCTGTTATAATTTCTTCTGAATTAACTGAGACCCAAGGTAAGAGATTAATTCAAACTTTAAATGAACACAAATCAGCCCTGGGATGGAGCATGGCTGATTTAAAGGGAATTATCCCCTAATCTGCTCCCATAAAATAAATCTGGATGAAGGAACCAGTCCTTGTAGAGACCCTCAACGTAGGCTTAACCCCACTATGAAAGAATTAGTGAAAAATGAAGTACTAAAACTATTAGATGCGGGTATTATATATCCCATAGCTGATAGTAAGTGGGTAAGCCCTACGCAAGTCGTCCAGAAAAAGTCCGGAGTCACTGTGATAAAAAATGACCTAGGAGAATTAGTCCCTACCAAACTTGTGAACGGGTGGCGTGTGTGCATTGATTACAGAAAATTAAATGCTACCACCAAGAAAGACCACTTCCCACTCCCTTTTATTGATCAAATTCTTGAGCGTGTAGCTGGTCATCCCTTCTATTGTTTTCTAGATGGTTATTCTGGTTAATATCAAATAGAAATTGCATTAGAAGACCAAGAAAAGACCACCTTTACTTGTCCCTTTGGCACCTATGCTTTTCTTAGAATGCCATTCGGATAATGTAACGCCCCTGCTACTTTTCAACGCTGCATGATGAGCATTTTTAGTGACATGGTTGAAAATTGCATGGAGGTTTTTATGGATGACCTAACTGTTTTTGAATCTTTATTTGAAACATGCTTAATGAATTTAGAAAGAGTATTAATTCGCTGTGAGGAAAAAGAATTGGTTTTAAATTGGGAAAAGTGCCATTTCATGGTACCATCCGGTATTGTCTTAGGGCATATTGTCTCTTCTAAAGGAATAGAGGTTGATCAATCTAAGATTGAGTTAATCTCTAAGTTGCCTGCCCCTAAGACAATAAAGGATGTGAGATCTTTCCTTGGTCATGCTGGTTTTTATAGGAGGTTCATACAAATTTTTTCAAAAATATCTAGACCGCTATATGCCCTCCTAGTTAAAGATACCCCCTTTGAGTGGAGTCAAGCTTGTCAAGAGGCCTTTAAAACATTGATTGGCAAGCTTACTTCCGCACCTATAATGCAGTCTCCAGATTGGACTTTACCTTTTGAAATCATGTGCGATGCTAGTGACTACGCTGTAGGTGCTGTTCTTGGACAGCGAAGGGAAAATCATGCAGCCCTCAAGTATCTTCTTACGAAGAAGGATGCTAAGGCACAACTAATCCGATAGATCCTTCTCTTGCAAGAATTTGATATCACCATCAAGGATTAAAAAAGAGTGGAGAACATAGTAGCTGACCATTTATCCAGACTCACTTTTGAGGACACTTGTGATGACATGCCAATCAAAGATGATTTTTCCGATGAGCAATTACTCTCCATTACTTCTCTATCATGGTTTGCTCACATCTTAAATTATTTGGCTACAGGTGAGATACCTATGGATTGGAGCACTCAAGACAAGAGGAATTCTTATATGAGGTACGTAATTTTTATTAGGATGACCCCTATCTTTTCAAGTACTGCCCTGACTAAATTCTAAGGCGTTGCATCCCTAATGAAGAGATTTCGAGTGTCTTAGAATTTTGTCACTCCCAAGCTTGTAGAGGCCACTTTTCGATGAAAAAAACCGCTGCAAAAATTTTTTAGTGTGGATTTTATTGGCCTACTTTGTTTAAAGATACAAACACCTATTGTCGCTTTTGTGAAAGATGTCAAAAGTTAGGAGCTGTGTCTCGCCGAAATATGATGCCCCTGAACCTTATTTTAGTGATTGAAATCTTTGATTGTTGGGGCATCGATTTCATGGGACCCTTCCCTCCTTCCTTCGGGTACCAGTATATCATTGTAGCAATAGATTATGTATCTAAGTGGGTAGAGGCAGCAGCTTGTTGAAACAATGATAATGGAACGGTAATTAAATTCCTTAAAGAAAAGGTGTTATCTCGATTTGGTACACCACGTGCTATAATTAGTGATCGAGGTACACATTTTTGCAACCGTTCCTTTGAAGCTTTAATGAAAAAATTTGGGGTATTACATAAAATCTCTACTGCCTATCATCCTCAGACTAGTGGACAAGTAGAGCTTGCTAATAGGGAGATTAAACAAATTTTAGAAAAAACGGTTAACCCCGATCGCAAAGATTGGTCTTTGAGACTAACTGATGCGCTTTGGGCTTACCGTACAACCTTTAAAACTCTCTTAAGTATGTCACCCTATCAGCTTGTTTTTGGAAAGCCTTGCCACTTACCCGTGGAGCTCGAGCATCGAGCTTATTGGGCCATCAAGTCTTTCAATTTTGACATGGGCGAAGCGGGTAAACTTCGAAAATATCAGCTGACCGAGTTAGAAGAATTAAGAAACGATGCTTATGAAAATTCTAGAATCTATAAGGCTAAGATGAAAGTATTCCATGACAAAAACATTTTGAGAAAAACATTTAAACCCAATGATCATGTATTCTTATACGACTCTAGACTTCATAAGCATCCTGGAAAACTTCGGTCAAGATGGACCGGCCCTTTTATAGTAAAAAATGTTTTTGAAAATGGGGCGGTAGAAATTGAGGATACTAGAGATGGTCGGGTCTTTAAAGTAAACGGTCAAAGACTTAAGATCTTAATTGATAGACATGATCCGGAGATGATGGAAGACATTCTGCTTATGGATCCGATCTATTCACCTTGACCACACAACAAAGGTACGTTATTCCTTTTAATTTTTGTTCTGTTTTTAGTTAGTTTTCATTCAATCTTAATTGTTAGTTTTTAGTTTACTTCAAATTTCAAAAAAAAAAATATTAATATTTTGTTGTCAAGTCTTTATTAACTTTGAATTTTGGTTGTGTTAAGTCTATTTTAATTTTTAGTTTCTAGTTGATTTCAGCGAAAAGAACGGTATGCAGTTCAATTGGTGGTGCGCAATTTTCAGCTTCTGTACATTTTTGGCCACACAGGGAGTTTCCTTTCCTTTTTCTTTTACATTGAGGTCAATGCAATGTTTAGGTTGGGGGTGGAGGAAACATATTTCTTTTTTTTTTTTTTCATTGAACTGCATGGTGTCACTTTCTTTCTTTTCGTTGTTAGGATATAACATTTAGAAGAAGTTAAATCTTGCTTCGCTTTGAGAATAAATTAAGTGTTAATTTTTCTTTGGTTTGAGACTCTGGTTTGTGGTAAGATTGCATGATTAGTCTAAAGCATTTGGAGAAGTTTTATGCACGGTTGTTTTGTGAATACTTTTGTGCTCTCTACAAGCTCTAGAACTTATTTGATAATCACTTGAGGCGAAAATCATAGAATGCACACTACTTAGGATATGATATAGGCCATTTTTGGACCGTTTGAGCCTTTTTAAACTTACCCTTGTTATATTTATCGCTAGTCACCTATTTGAGCATTTTTCTTGAAAAGAAAAATTGAGTCTTGTTTCTTTCGATAAACCATTTACTTACCTTTATGAGCCTAAAAATATTTTATCCTTACCTCTCTTTTAAAAGAACTTAGTTATACACATGTTGTGAGAAGCACTTAAAAGGAGTAAGGGTGGAAATATGAGAAAATATTACTACCATAACCCAAATACATTAAAAGAGATAAGTTGGAGGTTGTGGAAAAGAAAAGAAAAGAATGAAAGAGGAGGTGAATGCTCTTATGACAAAAATAAAAAATAAAAAAAAGAGAAAAAATGAATTATGGCAAAGAAAGAAGAAAAAAAAATGGTGATTTATTGCCAGAAATGCTCGAAAAATGGTTGAAAGAGTTGGGTGTTGAAGTAAGGTTATCTTGTGCTTAAAGTGGTTGTGTTTAAATTAAGAGACTTAGTTCTTTTGTTTGTTTAAACTTTCCCATTCTTTCTTGACCTTTACCTTAGCATAACGTTGTAAGCTTATTAAAGACCTATTGATCCGATGAAGTGTGATTTTTCTACATAGTGGAGAGTGATTTGAAAAGTGAGCATATGGAGCTTGATTTGTGATTGATGTCACGCAAATTAATATGTTTTTAGAGGCCAAGACTTGTATTCATGCTATGTTGTGCATAAAATCATCCGAGTGTTTGGACTAATGTATTGTGGTAAGATGGATGGTAAGAGTCGATAACGATTTTAAGGTTGACATTTGGATTATTCTTGGACCTGAGTGATATTTAATGATTCTATGTGCTGTATGTTATGCATGATTTTTGAGATAGATTTTAGAATCACTCTTGGTTAATGCCAGCATTGCTGTATTTTGCTTTGATTTCTAAATAAAGAATTCATTTAATGCCTTTCGCTTGAATTGCTAGGGACTAGCAATAAGCTAGTTGGGGGTTGTGATGAGAGTCATAAAATGCATCTAAACAATACTTAATTGTTAACATTTTAGGGTTGATCTCGGTCATAATCACACTTTTACATGTTGATAACTCTAAAGTGATATTTATAAATCATTGACTTAATTCGATACATTTTCAGGTGCTTTGAGTACAAAAGAGATAATAAAGCGATCCATGTTTAAAGCACCAAAAGATCTTGGGTGTCGGTGCTCGATTTTGTCCAAGGTTTAGACATGTCCAAACATGATTCAAAGATGGTTAAAGTCTAAACCAAGGCTGGAGTAATAAATTAAAGTAAGCTAAAAGACTGCACACAAGTGTGTGCATCACTTTGGAGCAAGTTAAGGGTAGGCACACTAGTGTGTGCACTTCTGCGTACAAGCTGAAGGACTTTCACTGAATTGCCAGAATTTCCCGCACAGATCAATTATCTTTGCAGATTAAACTGTATTGTTGTAGGAAGAACCAGATGATGAGCCATATATTCTTAGAAATATCCAGAAGTCTATTTTCTAGAGAATTTTATGGTTCAGAAAAAGGATTTTTCTAGAGAAAGTTATGGTAGTTTTAGTGGAAACAGTTCAGGCCAGCACAGCAGGCCCAGACGCTGATGAGAGTCATAAAATGCATATAAACAATACTTAATTGTTAACACTTTAGGGTTAATCTCGGTCGTAATCGCACTTTTACATGTTGATAACTCTAAAGTGTTATTCATAAATCATTGACTTAATTCGATGCATTTTCAGGTGCGTTGAGTACAAAAGAGATGATAAAGCGATCTATGTTTAAAGCGCCAAAAGATCTTGGGTGTCGGTGCTCATTTTTGTCCAAGGTTTAAACATTTCCAAAAATGATTTAAAGATGATTAAAAGTCTAAACCAAGGTTGGAGCAATAAAGTACATTGAGTTAAAAGACTGCACACAAGTGTGTGCATCACTTTGGAACAAGTTAAGGGCAGTCACACTAGTGTGTGCACTTCTGCATACAAGCTGAAGGAGTTTCACTAAATTGCCAAAATTTCTCGTACAGATCAATCATATTTGCAGATTAAACTGTATTGATGTAAGAAGAACCAAGAGATGAGCCATATATGCTTAGAAAGATCCGGAAGTCTATTTTCTGGAGAATTTTAAGGTTCAAAAAAAGGATTTTTCTAGTGAAAGTTATGGAAGTTTTAGCGGAAACAGTTCAGGCCTCCATAACAATGCCCAGCGCCTCACCTCTCACTGTCCAGCGCCTCAGCGCCCAGGAAAACAAGAGTGAGTGCCTAGGCGCCCATGAACCAGCACCCCAGTGCCCAGGCAAACAAGAGAGCACCTAGGCGCCCATGAACCAGCGCCCCAGTGCCCAGGCAAACAAGAGTGAGCGCCTAGGCGCCCATGAACCAGTGCTGCGCCCCTCGGCCATCAGCGCCGCGCCCCTCGCCAACTAACGCTGCACCTTTACTTTCCAGTGCCCAGGCCCACACTTGGACATGCGCACACGCTGCTGGACCCACCTTCACGTTCCAGCCTTCACTTTCCAGCGCCCAGGCGCACGCTCAGACAAAGCCAGTAGCGCGCACATGCTGCTGGACCACCTTCACGTTCCAGCCTTCACTTTCTAGCTTTCAGGCGCACGCTCAGGCAAAGCCAGCAGTGCGCAGATGCTTCTGGACTCCAATTCAGACTCAAATTAAGTTTGTGCAAAGATAGGTCTCCCTCGGACTATAAATATATGCTTAAGGTTTGCAGCCGGAGAGTGAGCTCGATGAGAAAAAAATACAGTTTTTTATAGATACAAATTAGAGAAGTTTTTAGCATTCTATTTAAGTTTTCGTGAGTTGGAAATCAAGGAGAGAACATCCACATTGTTCTTCCACCTTGAGCTCCATGGCCAAGAAATCAAGGGGAGAACATCTATATTGTTTTTCCACCTTGAGTTTCATGGCTAACTAATCATCAAACAAGGGAAAGGGATGAATCGTTAGGGTTTTATTGTTCCTTATTTCCTGTTTTTGATTCATTTGTATGGACTTATTGTTAAAACTTTGTCTATGATTTACTCTTTGATTAATTAAGAAGGATTTGAGTTCATGTGATAGCTGTATTCTATATTCTTCTTCTTTTAGTTTCTCTCAATCCGGTGATTGCATCCTTCTACTCCACATAAGTCTAGTCAAGCTCTTCTTATGTCAAGTTGTTTGGATGTAATTGATTTCGGTATATTTATCTTATAGATCGGCCATTACTGTGATATCATTATTGCAATATATTGTCGTTTCTTGCTAATCTATAAGATAAATCATGTGTGCTTGAATTGAAATCAAAGAGTAATTTGTAGCAATTATATTAGAGATATAAATGCGCTTGATTGAATACTTTCCGATTGCCTGTTTAGGATGTGAAACTTGCAATCGAGAGAAAAATTTGAATCAAGAGTGGAAATAGGGAACGAACCTAAGAAGGATTCCCGAAACCTTGTTATTTCTTATTTATATTCTTCGTTATATTCGCACAACTCTTTTACACAATATTGCATTATCAAAACACATATTCTCTCACCTAATCATTATCATTAGTGTTAAAGTTTATACCTTCTTTCGTAATTAACTTGTTTCCCTGTGGAATCGACACCCCAAAGTTATACTACAATAACCGTGTTATACTTTGGGCATAATCAGACGCAAAACAAGCCCAGGCGCACAGGACGGCCCACTCGCCTCTTGACCGGATTAGGGCGAGCAAATGACATTCTCCAAGACCAAAACACCCCCCTCATGCTCTATAAATATATCTTTATGGAGTGTGCAGCTGAATATTGAAGAGAGAAAGCAAGGAAGAGAGAAAAAGGAAAGGATTCAAAGGATCCAAATCCAGCATTCTTCCATTTTATTTCTAAGATTTCTTTGGTTGCAAATCAAGGGGAGAACATCCATATTGTTCATCCACCTTGAACTCAATGGCCAAATCAAGGGGAGAGCATCCTTATTTTTCTTCCACCTTAATTTCCATGGCCAACTAATTATTTTACAAGGGAAAGGGATGAATCTTTAAGGATTTCTTGTTCTTTATTTCCTGTTCTTGATTCAGTTGTATGGATTTATTGTTAAATATTGTTTATGAATTATTCATTGATTAAGTAAGAAGATTTGAGTTCATGTGATAGATGTACTTTTTATTCTTCTTCTTTTAGACTCTCTTAATCCGGTGATTGCATTATTCTCCTCCATTACGGTTGCTTGGATGTGATTGATTCCGGTAGATTTATCTTATTGATTGTCCATTACTATGATATTGTCTTTTAAGATATATTGTCGTTTCTTGATAATCTTTAAGATCGGTCATGTGTGCATGAACCGAAATCAATGATTAATTCGTAGCAATTATATAAGAGATGTAAATGTGCTTGATTGAATATATTCCGATTGCTTGTTTGGGAGTTGAAACTTGCAATCGAGATAAAATCAATTGAATCAAGAGTGGAAATACGGAACAAACCTAAGGAGGATTCCCGAAACCTTGTTGTTTCTCATTTATATTTCATTTACATTTACGCAATTTTCCTTTACATTATTTCACCATCAAAGCTCAAAAATCTTGAGTTTAACTTTTATCGTTCGTTTTAAGGTTCACATATTTTCCTTTGTACTTAACTTGTTTCCCTGTGGAATCGACACCCCAAAGCCGTACTACAATAACCGTGTTATACTTTGGGCATAATCATAATGTGTCTTTGGAAATGTCTCATCGATACAAAAAGCCTTCCTTAACAACTGTATGTGCATGTTAAATGACTTGTTACTCCAATGGTTATATACCTTCAAGTGGATCAAATTCACAAGGAGAGACAACGTTGACAATTTTGTGCTGCTAAGGTATAGTGGACGTTGTGCTTCCCTCAATAACCTACTAAATTTCTCAACCTCCCCATCAGCTTCATTAACACCACTCGCCATATGACCTTCAACTCCATCATCCGAGAAGGAATCTATAGTTACTCCTGCTCTAGGGAAAACATCCTCTAACAAAACATTCACCCCATTGTATTCTTCCTCATCATTACCCATCAAGCCTTTGTCATTAAGATTAGAATCAATATCATGCTGCCTAGAATTTGGAATCCTATAATCAGAACATTCACCATGATATACCCATTACGTGTAGCTCGTCGACATCCTTCTCATTAGTGAATGATCTAGCATTACATCTTCACTTAGAGTATAAAAATTCAAACAATCTCAACAAGGAAATCGGATTTTTTTTCTCCTCCCATGTTATCACTTACAAACTTCATAAATGCCTCAACTTCTAATACATGCTTATGAAAAATTTTTGGTTCATGCATCCAACTCTTATCCATGTTCACCTTTTTAGCCTACGAATATTTACAAAATCATAGTAAACTATAATTTATAAATTGATGATGATATAATAGAAAAGTAAAATATCTTAATATCACAAAGTATCACCAGCCAACAATTTACAAGTATATGAAAAATTCATTTATTTATTGGTCACACAGAAATGAACAAGCTTCTCATAATTGCAGTAAAAATATTTATAATTTTCATACTATTCACACAAGTATTATATATATAAAACAATGTGGAGTTATTTTATACATAGAACAATGTAGATTGTCACATAAATTTATTGAAAGTAAATTAAAAGAAATTGTAATTTACTGAACGAAAGACAATGAATTCTTTTAATTAATCATTCACCTTACCAATGTACCAGTTCTCGTAGCTCAAGTACATGTGCAAAAGTTAGGAATCGACCTACAACTAAGATAATGCAAACATTTCTAATCAATATTTGAAAGTAAAATGTTGTTCTAAAGGACAAAACAGAGCATAAATATATATATATATATATATATATATCGGTAAAAGATTTGAAAAATTAAATTAAATATTAAGGAGTAAGGACTCAAAGTCAAACTTTTAAATATATAATGAATGACCTTCTCCTCATTTATTTTTATTTGTTTGTTTTTTTATCTCATAAAGTATATGAAAATAGAGAAACAAACGAGAAAAAGCTTGCTGCGCTCCCAGGAAACAACTTGAGGAGCGCACAATGTCATTTTGCATTCTAGTATTAAAACATCCTGATACTGCCAAAATACACCTTTCCAATAAGAAGACGACACGTGGATCATCTTGACCCCAGGCCACAAGAAGACACGCGAAAGACCCAGGCTCGGACAGTTGGGCCTCCAGGTCATGACCGCCCTTCAGGGAATCATTGCCCCCCAGCTGGGCCTCCAGGTCATGACCGCCCTTCAGGGCATCATTGCCCCCCAACTGGGCCTCCAGGTCATCACCGCCCTCCAGGCCATCATCACCCAACCAAGTTGGGACGTCAGGTCATAAAAACCGTCTTAACGCATAGACGACTTCTGATCAAGCCAGCAAGGCAAAAGCCCTAACGAACGGTCTCCAGCCATCTAGCTGGGCCTCATAGGCATCATTACCCAACCTAGTTGGGGCATCGTATCGCAGCCGTCCTAGGCCCACTACTGCCTCCGAAAATCTATAAAAAGGACTTGGTAAGCAGTCAAGAGGGGGTTCGTTTTCAGCTTTATAAAAAGATACACTTGAGTTTACCCTAACTTAAGCATCGGAGCATCCTCGGAGGCATCCCCTCCGTCGACCCCATAGCTATTCTCTCTTTCCCTGTGCAGGTACCTCCACAGTCCGACCTCCTGCTCTGCAACGCACATATTTGGTATCAACAGAATGCAACGCACAAGTAATAAAGTGAATGAGTAAGAGTATCATCCCACAAGGATTGAAAAACTACTAATAAGTACCAAAATTTATTAAACTATAATCTATTTGATAATTCGAATGAGAGTGAATTGTTGAACTAGAGAGTTTAAAATAACGAAATTAAATAAGCAAGTTGAGATCAAGGAAACAAGATTCTAGGGCTTTTGATTCACCATAACTAATCCTATGCGAATTTCCTACTTGAACTAATTGTAATTATTTCCTATTGTTGATAATCGGGTCTCTAATTTATTCATTAATCTTTCTCAAGCATTAACAAAATATCCTAACAAGCAAATCCTCTAGATTTCTGTGAAAACTCTAAACTTGTCAAAATTCAGTAAGAACAAGAAACCTCATAAAGATTACGCAAGTCCATAGATATCTCTATCCTACAGATTCCTTGTGGTATCTCAAACATATACTGAAACATTTATCACTTCTCAGTCTTAAATTGAATCCCAAATCATGCAAATGTCGATCAATCATTCACAAGCATTAAGCCTAGAATGAAATACTCAACAATATGAAACAACTACTAAATTAGTTCAATTAAAGGAAGATTCACATAATCATAGTTAGGCTACATCTTAAGCCTAGAAAATGGAGATTAGCTCATAATAAACTTGAATAAAAACATAATCAAAGGGTTTAACACCAAGAAATTAAAAGAAATTTAGAATAAAGAAAAAAACTCAAAAACTAGTCTCCTCTTTCATGTTCTGCTTCCTTTGATTGCTCCAGAAAATGAATCCCAAAAAAAAAACCATGAAAGAACCCATCGTGCATCTGGTTCTCTCCCAAGTGATAGACTTCTCTCCCCCCTTTTTCTGGACCAACTCCCTAGGAAAAAAAATAATTCTTTCTTTCTGAATCGTAGATTCTACGGATTTTTGGCCTCAGATTGCAAGGCTGCTTCCGCCTCCAAAACGTTCGAATAGCGAAACTGCTTTTTGAAGAACAATTATAGCCCCTTGACCTATTTTTCCAACACATCTAAAATCAGCTCAATATTACGTCGTATAAGTAAGATATGGTGAGATTACTTGAGACTCTCTAGAGACGTTTCCAATTCAATATTACATTAAACCCACCATGCCTTCTATTTGTTTTATCCCTTCCATTCAACTTTCATTTCTTTTGATTGGGTTGAGCCAAGCCCACTTGAATTTAGCTCTATCTTTTAGGCCTTGGACTTTATTATTTTTAGCTTCATCTTACTAAGATAGCAAACTTGACTCAATTTGAATTGTAGGCTAAGGGACGTTCCAGAATGTCAACAGTGCAGGTGCAACAACTTCAAGCCCGGTTTCTACCTTGATTCAACCAGTATCTCTCAAAACTCAAAACATGAAAGTTGTAGAGCTTTTTCTTAGCGTTCCATAACATCTTGAATACTCTAATCGAAGCTCAGATGAGAGAGTGATTCCTAGATTACAAAGCGATGTTGAAACTATCCAAAATTGCCCAATTAGCTTCGTTTTGCACTTAACGCCTCCATTTGCATCCTAAATCAACTTACAAGAATAATGAGTACATTTAGGCACCACATGAGTATAAAAGACTAAAAATTAAGGGAGAAAAATATGACATTTTGCATTCTCATCATGTATCTTAACTGTTTTTTGCTATAAAAAAATTGACTCTGCGCTTCAGCTTAAACCGACCTAGTATTATTGATGAAAGGTATGAGTCATTATATATTTTAATTATTAGTGACACTAAATATTTCATCATAAAATAAAAATGCTCCTATGACAAATTAATTGTTCACCATTAAATATATCAATTTGATTATTTTATGATGGTATACATATATATATATATTATAGTGACACATAATTTAATCAGTAATAGTTTTCTTGTATATACACTCTTCTTATCATATTTTTTTATTGACTGTTAGAGTTGGTGCATACTTCACGGGTCCATATCTATAGAACCCTCGATGACCCTGGGGGTCCCACTTCTTGGAGAGCAGGCGAGGGTTAGGGAGCAGTGCCCTCGAAACTTTCAAGCCCTGTACATGAGTTGGGTCTGGTTTTTTACTTGGTGGTTTGGGCTTGGGCCTATGAATTGCTGTGGTTTTGCAGCAGTGTGGAAACCCTAATTAGGGCATCTTAAGTTGTTTATAAATACTCTCTATGTACTAAGCACACATTGTAACGAGAGATTTGTGAGGTTGATTATAGTGAAACTTCTAGCATGATGTAGCCTTATTTTGGGGTGAACATAGGTATATCGTGTTGGAAATCACCTTAACAAGATGCCCAGGTGGCGATCTTCCAAACACCCAAGTCTAGAATGACTTGTAAAGATTTGGAATCGAAAACAGGAACAAAAAATCAAAGAAAGAAAGAAGACAAGCAATTTGTTATCGAGGTTCGGCAATGTGCCTATGTCCCCGTGAGTTCCTCCGAACTCTCTGCACTAAATCAGTGGTTCTTTAAAATTACAACAACCTTCTCTAAGAAACCTCAAGTTCTTGAAGAAACCAAGAAGAGAATAAAGGAAGAAGATAAGAACTAACAATGCTCTCTATCTAACCTAGACTCCTCTCTCTTTACGACCAACCTCACTACAATGAGTCCCTCTTGTGTTTGTATCTTTCCACTCTTATGCAATTCTCTCTTGTATGTCACTCTTTACAATTGATCTCAAACAATGCCACAATGTAATCATCATCAAAAGAATGAAGTTATGTGACTCTTTATATAGTGCACCAACTTGTCCATTCTTGAGAGTCAATCTTCACCCTTAGATCTTGATGACCACTTAACCATGGCCCTCCATCAATCCTAAGTGGTGCTGTGCATTTTAACCTTGCATCCACACACCTAAGAGGAGGTGATGAGAGTCATAAAATGCATCTTAACAATACTTAATTGTTATCATTTTAGGGTTGATCTAGGTTTTAATTGCACTTTTATACATTAACAACTCTAAAGTATCATTCTTGGATAATTGATCTATTTCGGTGCATTTTCAGGTACTTTAAGCTCAAAAGAGGAGGAAAAGTTATCATTACTTGAAGCATAAAGACTCGAGGCATACTAGAGTGAAAGAATGCTTCCGAAAGGACAAGATGGAGGGCTTAAAAGAGCAACAACTACTGCCCACACAGGAAAGGAGTTTCACTAAATTGCCAGAATTTCCCGTACAGATCAATCATCTTTAAAAATTAAACTGTATTGATACAAGAAGAACCAGAAGATGAACCATATATGCTTAGAAAGATCCAGAAGTCTATTTTCTGGATAATTTTATGGTTTGTCAAAATGATTTTTTTAGAGAAAGTTATGGCAGTTTTAGTAGACAAAGGTTAGGCTATGCAGGCTGTGCAGGCTGCGCGGGATTTCAGCATGATTTTGGGCTTAAATCCCACAACCCACATTGGTTGGAAAACACATTTCTATATCCCATATCCCACATCAGATGGGAAACACATTGCACTCTTGGTATTTGCCTATATAAGACCCACTCCACTTTAGCTTTGAAGATCAATCGGGGATGAATCCAGAGGGCCTTTAGGAGCAATCCAGAGGGCCTTTAGGAGGAACCCAAAGTATAAATTTGGAGGGCAAGCTGAGGATGATTGTTGAGAGGCCAGAGGTAACTCAAGGAAGCATGAGCCCCATGACTGGCTAGTCTCCAAGCAAGGCGAAGGAATGAATCCCTAGGTGTAGTTATTCTTATTTTTCTTTATTTGATTCGGTTGTAGTGGAATTATTTTCATTAAATATTGTTATGTATTATTCTTAATTTAATTAGTAGATTTATTATTACTCCGGTGATTGCATGCTTCTTTTCCATATAAGTTCAGTCATGATTTTCATATGTGTACCTATTTGGGTGTGATTGAGTCCGGTAGATCTCTTTTATAGATTTGTTCATTGTTGTGGTATTGTCGTTTAGATATATCGTCGTCTCTTGATAATAAATAAGTTAGGTCATGTGTGCTTGAAAGTAAAGAAGATTTCATAACAATTACATTATGATTTATAAATGCACTTTAATTGAATATTTTCCGATTGCCTGTTTGGGATGTGAAACTTGCAATCGAGATAAAAACAACTGAATCAAGTTAGGATTAGAGCAAAGAACCTAGGGAGGATTTCCGGAACCTTGTCGTTTCTTATTTATATTATTTAATCTATTTACACAATTTGCTCACAACTCAGATTCTCTCATTTAATCTTTTATCGTTTGAGTTAAAGTTTACACCTACTTTGTAATTAATTTGTTTCCCTGTGGAATCGACACCCCAAAACTGTACTATAACTACCGCGTTATGTTTTGGGCGTAATCAAATTTTGGCACCGTTGCCAGGGAAACACGCTTAAGTACAAAGAAGATTGTCAACTTTTGACATGACGGTAGAAGAACTGTAAATAGTTTTTCTTTTTAGCAATTTGTAAAGGCGGTAACTTCATTTCCTCTTTTAGCTTGCTGCATTAATTTTATTTTATTTTATCTTATTCTTTCTTTTTATAGTATTTTTTTCATTATTTTGTTACCTTGAATGCAAAGACATAGAGTTGCTTGTAGGCCTGTGCTAGAGTCAGAATTCAATTCATTTCTAAATCCTTTATTTGACAGTCCATCTAGTCCCGAAAAAATGAGTGAACATGAATATCAACCCTCTAGGACCCTTCAGGATTACCTCAACGCTACATGCATAGCCACACCATCATGCATCATATTTCTAGCCAAGACTCGCCCATTAGAGTTTAAAACAGAGATGATACATTTACTCCATACATTTCATGGCTTGGATAATGAAAACCCATATGTGCACATTAGAGAGTTTGAGGACGTAGTCGCGACTTTTCATAGTCAAGACGAAACCGATGACATTGTGAGGCTTAAGTTCTTTCTTTTTGCTTTGAAGGATAGAGCTAAGAGTTGGCTATACTCACTTAGGACACGATCTATTGGGTCATGGACTGAGATGACTTGGATTTTTTTAATAAATACTTTCCCCAACATAAGACCAATGCTTTAAAAAGAAAAATCTCCACCTTTTCACAAAAAGACAGCGAGACTTTGTATCAGTCTTGGGAGAGATTTAAAGAGTTATTGAGTATGTGCCCTCACCATGGGTATGAGAGTTGGCGCTTAGTGAGCTATTTTTATGAGGGACTTACATATAGAGAGCGTCAATTTGTAGAGATGATGTGTAATGGTGAGTTTTTAGAGAAAGATCCTGATGAGGCCATAGAGTACCTCAATGAGCTTACTGAAAAAGCTCACACTTGGACTGGACCTAGTGCTACTGAGAGCACAAATAGGTCACGACCTATAGAGAACCAAAATGGTGGTGGAATTTACGATCTTAGGGAAGAGGATAACCTTAAGGCCAAGGTCGAGATGCTCACCAGGGAACTAGAGGCATTAAAAACTAAATGCTCGAAGCCAACACACATGGCTAACCATGCTGAATCTTTGAAACCATGTTTTGTGTATGGCGGGGTAGATCATCCCGCTCATGAGTGCCCCACATTTGTTGATATGAGAGGGATGTATGAGGAACAATGTAATGCCTTAGGCATGTACACAAAGCCTTTTACACCCTTCTCTAATACCTATAATCCGGGATGGCGCGATAACCCCAGCTTCAGTTGGAAATCTGAAAATCAGCAGCTTGCACAACCCCCTAGCTCATATTCTGCACCATATCATGCACCTTCATCTTCTAGGAGTCCTTTAGAAGACACATTGCAATCAAAGACTTGAATCTTTGATTACGCAGGTTGTTGAAGAACATAAGGAGATAAAGAGCCAAGTGTCCAAGTTGATGAGCTACTTGAGTGTGACTGAGCGAGGTAAGTTCCCTTCTCAAGCTCAGTCCATATACCATAGTCAACACCTAGCACAACATAATTTGAAGGAGGTGAATGCCATTAAGACACTAAGGGGTAAGTCATTACACATCCCAACAAGGGAAAAATCAGAGGATGTGGATGAAAGCCATCAAGCACAAGCATACATGATTAACTCATTCATGGAAAAGGTCCAGCACCTTAATCCATTTAAGTCCACCCTCATCCATGGCTTCACCAAAGCATACATTGAGCCAGAATTTGTGGATGTTACTACGACATCCTTGAGGCCCCCCAAAAGCATAGAAGCACCAAATTTGGTAATGAAGCAGTGGCGGATGCATTCAACCTATGTTTTTCAAGGAGGGAATAAGAGCGTCTGGCTGAAGATGTAAAACTTAGCGCTCATGGGAGGCAGCCCACAATGTATCATTTTATTTTTATTGTTTTTCATTTTTTTTCTCTTGTTTATTATTACTATCTTGCTGTTTTCCAGTTTTACTTTCACATTTCTTTTTCAGGGACAAAAAATACGAAGCAGTTCAAATAGTGGAGCACAATATTCAGCTTTTGTGCACCTTTGGCTACAAGGGGAGTTTCCTTTACTCTTTCTTTTACATTGAGGTCAATGCAATTTTTAAGTTAGAGGTGGAGGAAACGCATCTCTTTGTTTCCATTTTCTTTATTTCCATACATTTTTCTTTTTCCATTGAACTGCTTGGTGTCATTTTCCTCTTTCTTTTTGTTTAGCATGCTTTGTGTTAGTCTTAGAGTCAATTCACATGTCAATGATATAAACTTAATTGAGATAGCAGATAGCATTTAGAAGGAGTTAAATTTAGTTTCGGTTTGAAATTAATTTAAATATCAATCTTCATTTGGTTTGAGACTCTAGTTTGTGGTAAGATTGTATGATTAGTCTATAACATCTAGAGAAATTTTATGTGTGATTATTTTGTGAATATTTTTGCAGTCTCGACAAGCTCTAGAACTTACTTGATAACCACTTGAGGCGAATTCCTAGAATGCACACTACTTAGGATATGATATAGGTCATTTTTGGACCGTTTGAGCCTTTCAAACCTACCATTGCTATATTTACCACTAGTCACCTATTTGAGCCTTTTCTTTAAAAAGAATTTGAGCCTTGTTTCTTTCAATAGCCAATTTACTCACCCTTATGAGCCTAAAGAGAATATTTTATCCTTACCTTTCTCTTAAAAGAACTTAGTTATACACATTTGTTGAGAAGCACTTAAAAGGAGTAGGGAGAGAAATATGAAAAATATCACTACCACAACCCAAGTACATTAAAGGAGATAAGTTAGGCGTTATGGAAAAGAAAAAAAAATGAAAAAGGAGGTGAATGGTCTTATGCCCAAATATAAAGGAAAAGAAAAAAAAAAGTGAATTATGTCAAAGAAAGAAGAAAAGAAAAAAAAAGTTGTGATCTATTGAGAGATATGATCTTATAAAAATGGTTGAAAGAGTTGGGTGTTGAAGTAAGGTTATTCAGTGCTTAAAGAGTTGTGTTCAAAACTAAGAGATTAAGTTTTTTTACTTGTTGAATCCTTCCTGTTCCTTCTTAACCTTTACCTTGGCCTAACGTTACAAGCATAGTAAATACCTATTGATCCAATGTAGTGTGATTTTTTCTACAATAGTGGAGAGTGGTTTGAAATGTTATCATATGGAGCTTGTTTTTGTGATTGATATCACGCAATTTATTATGTTTTTAGAGGCCAAGACTTGTATTCATGAATGTTATGCATAAAATCATCCAGGTGTTCGGATTAATGGTTTGTGGTAAGATGGATGTTAAGAGTCAATAACGATTTTAAGATTGATGTTTGAATTAATTTTGGACTTAGGTGAAATTTAATGATTCTTTGTGTTGTGTGTTATGTGCAATTTTTCAGACAAAATGTGAATTACTCTTGGTTAACACTAATATTGTTTTTCATTTACTTTGACTCCTACCGTAGAATTCATCTCTTATTTTCGCTTCAATTGCTAGGGACTAGCAATAAGCTAGTTGGGGGTTGTGATGAGAGTCATAAAATGCATCTTAACAATACTTAATTGTTATCATTTTAGGGTTGATCTAGGTTTTAATTGCACTTTTATACATTAACAACTCTAAAGTATCATTCTTGGATCATTGATCTATTTCGGTGCATTTTCAGGTACTTTAAGCTTAAAAGAGGAAGAAACGTTATCATTACTTGAAGCACAAAGACTCGAGGCATACTTTAGTAAAAGAATGCTTCCGAAAGGACAAGATGGAGGGCTTAAAAGAGCAACAGCTGCTGCCCGCACAGGAAAGGAGTTTCACTAAATCGCCAGAATTGCCTGTACAGATCAATCATCTTTGAAAATTAAACTGTATTGATACGAGAAGAACCAGAAGATGAGCCATATATGCTTAGAAATATCCGGAAGTCTATTATCTGCAGAATTTTACGGTTTATCAAAATGATTTATCTAGAGAAAGTTATGGCAGTTTTAGTAGACAAAGGTCAGGCTGTGCGGGCTGCGCAGGATTTCAGCATGATTTTGGGCTTAAATCCAACATCCCACATCGGTTGGAAAACACATTTCTATATCCCACATCCCACATCGGATGGGAAACACATTGCACTCTTGGTATTTGCCTATATAAGACCCACTCCACTTTAGCTTTGAAGATCAATCGGGGATGAATCCAGAGGGCCTTTAGGAGCAATCCAGAGGGCCTTTAGGAGGAACCCGAAGTATAAATTTGGAGGGAAAGCTGAGGATGATCGTTGAGAGGTCGGAGGCAACTCAAGGAAGCATGAGCCCCATGGCTGGCTAGTCTCAAAGTAAGGCGAAGGAATGAATCCCTAAGTGTAGTTGTTCTTACTTTTCTTTATTTGATTCGGTTGTAGTGGAATTATTTTCATTAAACATTGTTATGTTTTATTCTTAATTTAATTAGTAGATTTATTATTACTCCGGTGATTGCATGCTTCTTTTCCATATA
The DNA here is from genome assembly GCA_023935145.1 of Bretschneidera sinensis. Taxonomy (NCBI): domain Eukaryota; kingdom Viridiplantae; phylum Streptophyta; class Magnoliopsida; order Brassicales; family Akaniaceae; genus Bretschneidera; species Bretschneidera sinensis. The sequence continues at coordinate 72,249,734 of CM043702.1, read as the reverse complement.
AGTTCAGTCATGCTTTTCTTATGTGTACCTGTTTGGGTGTGATTGAGTCCGGTAGATCTCTTTTATAGATTTTTCCATTACTGCGGTATTGTCATTTAGATATATCATCGTCTCTTGATAATAAATAAGTTAGGTCATGTGTGCTTGAAAGTAAAGAAGATTTCATAACAATTACATTAGGATTTATAAATGTGCTTTAATTGAATATTTTTCGATTGCCTGTTTGGGATGTGAAACTTGCAATCGAGATAAAAACAACTAAATCAAGTTAGGATTAGAGCAATGAACCTAGGGAGGATTTCTGAAACCTTGTCATTTCTTATTTATATTATTCAATCTATTTACAGAATTTGCTCACAACTCAGATTCTCTCATTTAATCTTTTATCGTTTGAGTTAAAGTTTACACCTACTTTGTAATTAACTTGTTTCCCTGTGGAATCGACACCCCAAAACTGTACTATAACTACCGCGTTATGTTTTGGGCGTAATCAGGAGGTTTAAGCAAGTTGTCCAAATGTGCTTCAGTTAGCCTAGCGCCTAGGCGTTGAACAGGGGGCAGTGCAGCACTGGGTAGAGTCCCTTTGCACACTTTCTGGGTCGCGCGGTGCTGGTGGAGGAGGGGCACGGCGCTTCCCTTCTTCCAGCACCTCTCTTGTTGGGCGGTGCGGCGCTGGTGAAGGAGAGGCGTGGCACACACTGATGCTACCCTTTTCTAGATTGTGTGCTGAAGCGCACACACTAGTGTGCCTACCTTTACCTTGCTCCAAAGTGATGCACACACTTATGTGCAGTCCTTTAACTTGCTTTCTTTTAATCTTTCAACCTTGGTTTAGACTTTAACCATCTTTGAACCATGTTAAGACATGTTTAAACCTTAGACAAATACCAACAATCTTTACCTTTGTCTAAGTGTTTAAACCCGAACCATTGTGCAGAAAACTTCAGGTTCCAAACTCATCTTGAGTCATCAATCAACCGAATCCATTCCTAAGAAGTCCAAGGCAATGATTGGACCTTCTTAGAGGTAGAACTTTGGTGCCTAAATCTGCAGGACTTTCCTCTGTGGTCTTCTTGTCAACATGAATGCATCATTTCGTAGCATTTTTCGGAATGTAATGATACCGAACATCCATATGCTTCATCCCCTCATGGAACACCAGATTCCTCCATAAGTGCCATGCACTTTGGCTATTCGAATACACCACCACCTACTCTTTTAGGACCTCCCACTCATCCAACAACCCTTTGCATCCCATAGCCTCCTTTATGGCTTCCGTAGCCGCTATGCAATCTGCCCCGGTTGTTATGAGTGTTACCACCGGCTGCCACTGAGCCTTCAAATACCTCAGCAACCACTTCATCCCAAGCCAATGCCTCTTTCTAGGACTACTCACAAATCTGCTAAGAACACCCATTGCCCAAGAAACCCTTAACCAGTTTCTCTCCTTTTCTTGGATTATACACATCCCAAGTATCTTTTATGTAAGGCTGAGATCCTTCCTCTCAAACTCTGCACTGAGTTGAGATGTAAACCTTTCCATCCTCTTCCTACTGTTCTGAACCAACAACACATCAATGACATAGATGAGGATACTCACCATCTTCTCCACTTTATGTCCAGGTGAGAAAGTTTCTGTGAAATCTATGACTTCTCTTCTCGTGAATCCATTCTCCACCAACCTAGCCTTGTTCCAGACTTCATCTCCTGGAGGGTACCTTTCTTTAACCTTGTAAGTCCACTTACAATCCACAACTATCTGATTTCTTGAAATGTGCACCAATTCCCAGAAGTTGTTTTTTCTCAAAGAATCCATTTCTTCCTCTATAGCTAGCTTCCATCTTGGCAAATCCTTACAGCCTATGGCATCAATATAAGTCTCTTGTTCACTTATTTCTCTTTCTGTCCAAGGAGCTGCTACATCTGCAGCATCTGCAAACCCATATTTTGAAGGTGGTCCGACCAGCTTTCCTTCTCGGTCTTTTGTGAGCTGATAGTCCTTCCGACTCCTTGCATCATCCTCCTCATGAGTGTCCTAAGCTTCGCATTCATCAATGGGCTCTACCTGGTCTGAACTATCTTGCCTTCCTTGCTCTACCTGAACCAAATTCTCTTTGATGCTATGCTCCACAAATACCGAACTGGTTTGCTCACTAGCCCCTGCAGGGTTAGTTTTCTCCAAGTAAGGAAATAACAATTCATTAAAATTAACATCCCTACCTATTATGAGTTTCAATCCTTCTTTCTCTAAGGACCACAACCTATATCCCTTAGCCCCTTCCCCATATCCTAGAAACACACATTTTCTAGATCCTTGGCTAAGCTCATCATCCTTTTGTTGTGCATATGTAGCACACCCAAAAGTTCTAAGGTTGTCCAACTCAAGGGGTTTTCCACTCCACATCTCTTCGGGAGTCTTGAGCTCTAAAGCTATAGAGGGTGATCTATTAATCACATATGCAGCAGTAGACACAGCTTCTCCCCAAAAACATTTGGGTAATCCGGATCTATTTAACATGCACCTAACTTTTTCCATAAGGGTCTTATTCATCCATTCAGCAACTCCACTTTGCTGAGGGGTTTCCACAACCGTTCTATATCTTAAAATCCCATTTAACCTACAGAATTGATCAAGTTCTTGGTTAAAAATTTCTAAGCCATTATCGATTCTTATCCCCTTAACTACTCTACTCATTTGAGTCTCTACCAGCCATTTTCACACCACTAATTTATTCAAAGCATCTGATTTATTTTTAACCAAAAAAACCGAAACCTTTCTTGAATAATCATCAATTAAAGACAGAAAGTAAATGTTACCTCCCTGTGTTGGTGTCCTTGCTGGTCCCCAAAGGTCCACATGAATGTAGTCAAGAATGCTCTTAGACTTGTGCACTCCGGTGTTGAAGCTGACCCTGTGTTGCTTCTCAAGAACACAACACTTGCAGAAATCAAGTTCCTCTACTTTGTTTCCACCAAGTAGGCCATCCTTGATTTGAACTTGCAGGCCCTCTTCACTTATATATCCTAAGCGAGTGTGCCAAAGGGCTGCCTCATCCATCTCAGCCATCAAGCTTGCTGCTTGATCCTTGACCTCCATGTCTCCGATCATCTCATAGAGTCCATCTTTTCTTGCTGCCTTGATCACTACCAAAGATCCCTTAGCTTCCTTGATCTTTCCTCCCTCTATCTTGCATGTGTATCCCATGGAATTTAGCTGCCCCAATGAGATTAAATTCCTCTTTAAATCTAGGAGATACCTCACATTCTTCAGTAGCCTTGTCATTCCATCAAATATCCTCACCTGGATGTCTCCTGTGCCTCTCACTTGGTAAGAAATATCATTCCCCAAGAAAACCCTTTCATTATTGGTTTCCTTGAAATTCTTGAATTAACTCCGGTGAGGGCACATGTGATGAGTGCACCCAGAATCCAAGATCCATTTCCCGCTGCCTTCTTGCCCCTTGCTCACACTTGAGCACATAACAAGAACATCATCATCTTTTTGTTCTGTCTTGGCAACCAAAGCCTCTTCATTCTTGGTATGGCTTTCTTCTCTATCCCTTGTCAACTTCTTGCAATCTTTCTTGACATGACCCTCTTTATGGCAGTAATAGCAACTCTTCCTTCCAAATCTAGGTTTGGAGTGCTCTTTCCCAGGGTTCTCTCCTCTATCTCTATCTTGGTAGTAGCCATGCATGTTGCTGTGCACTCTCCCATGGCTCTCTCCTCTACCTTTGTCCCGGTAGTAGCCATGCATGTTGCTTTGCACTCTCTCATGGCTCTCTCCTCTACCTCTGTCCTGGTAGAAGCCATGCATGTTTTTCTGCACTCTCCCATGGCTCTCTCCTCTACCTCTGTCTCGGTAGTAGCCATGGTTACTGTCATAATGAGTTGCTGGCCTTCTTTTAAAGAACAGCCCTTTGCCACTTGATGCACTCTTTATCTTGGCATCAAGATTATCTTGCAACTCTTTCCTAGGATCAAATTTAAAAGCAAAGATTCATTTACGAAGATACATCTTATCTGCGAGAGTCTTGGCAAGAAAAAACTTATATGGTTTCTTCCAAATTGCAGCTGGATCTTTCGAGTCTCCGCACTCCCTTGTGACATTATCCGACAAGTACAAGAAGATGGTGCTGTAAGCCATCTTCTTCATCTCAATCTGCTGGTCCTCTGTGATACTTGCTAGAAAAGCATCATCTTCTCCAAGAGCCAAGTCCACTTTCTGTTGCACAAAAACAGTCTTGATCTTCCGCTTCCACAGGGAAAAATCACCCTTTTCTATCAAACTTCTCAATACCAAGATTTGAACCCATCTTGCGGAGAAGATCCCTTGATTTATGTAGCACCCACAAATGCTTTCCAACTTCTTCTAAATCTTAACAACATAGATCAAAGATAGATCTTACCATTCTTGAATCACCCTCAAGAACACGACCAGATCTTGATCTTTACACTATTCTTGAATAACCCTCAAGAACACCATCAGATATTGATCTTAACTCTGTTCTTGAATCACCCAAGAAGTTGATCTTTGATTCTTGGAGTCTTAGCTCCATCACCTTCTTGTTCTTGCTCTGATACCCTCTATCCAAGCTCTAATACCACTGTTGGAAATCACCTTGACAAGATGCCCAGGTGGTGATCTTCCAAGCACTCAAATCTAGAATGACTTGTAAAGATTTGGAATCAAAAACAGGAACAGAAAATCAAAGAAAGAAATACGACAAGCAATTTGTTATCGAGGTTCAGCAATGTGCCTACGTCCCCGTGAGTTCCTCAGAACTCTCTGCACTAAATCAATGGTTCTTTACAATTACAGCAACCTTCTCCAAGAAACCTCAAGTTCTTGAAGAAACCAAGAAGAGAAGAAAGGAAGAAGATAAGAAGTAACAAAGTTCTCTATCTAACCTAGACTCCTCTCTCTTTACAATCAGCCTCACTACAATGAGTCCCTCTTGTGTTTGTGTCTTTGCACTCTCACACAATTATCTCTTGTATGTCACTCTTTACAACTGATCTCAAACAATGTCATAATGTAATCATCATCATAAGAATGAAGCTAGGTGACCCTTTATATAGTGCACCAACTTCTTGTCCATTCTTGAGAGTCAATCCTCACCCTTAGATCTTGATGACCACTTAACCATGGCCCTCTATCAATTCTAAGTGGTGTTATACATTTTAACCTTTCATCCACGCACCTAAGATGAGGTTCAAGCAAGCTGTCGAAGTGTGCTTCAGTTTGCCTAGCGCTTAGGCGCTGAACAGGGAGTGGTGCGGCGTTGGGCAGAGTCCCTTTACACACTTTCTGGGCACGGTGCTGGTGGAGGTGAGGTGCGATGCTGCCCTTCTTTCAGCACCTCTTTTGCTGGGCAGCGCGATGTTGGTGAAAGAGAGGCGTGGCGCACACTGATGCTACCCTTTTCTAGATTGTGTGCTGAAGCACACACACTGATGTGCCTACCTTTACCTTGCTCCAAAGTGATGCACACACTTGTGTGCAATCCTTTAACCTGTTGTATTTTAATCTTCCAACCTTGGTTTAGACTTTAACCATCTTTGAACCATGTTAAAACATGTTTAAACCTTAGATAAATACCAATCTATCGTGTCTTAGTTTCTTTTTGTTTATAATTCATGTGATTGATAGGTTTTGAATCATTCAATTGGTATCAGAGCCTTGTGCTCGAGGATTAATGATCAAAAATATCGATTGGATCACGGATTAAAACTGAAAAGTTTGGATGGAAGAGCTTCGAGTTGTGGAAACTAAAGATGGAGGATCTACTCGTGGATAGGGATTTTTGAACGGTGATAGTCGATGAGATGCCGAAGAGTACAATGAGCATGACAACAGGGTCGACAGCAGAGGCGGAGTCATTGGTGGTGGTTTCAGCATCATCTTCAGCGGTTATTATAGGGTGGGAGAAGCTCGATCGAAAGGCGTGAAGTCTGACTCGGCTGTGCCTGACCAATTCTGTCTTGATAAACATTTATGGAGAGAAGAATTCAAAAGATCTCTGGATGAAGTTGGAAAGCCTTTATTAGAGTAAATCTCTAGTAAACAAACTGTTTCCACAGAAGAAGTTGTATAAACTTCGGATGGCTGAGGGTGATTCTTTCTCTGTTCATCTATGTGAGTTGAACACTTTGGTAGGTCAGTTATTTGTCTATCAGTGTTGATGTGACGGATGATGATAAGGCTATTCCACAGCCCTGTTCATTGCTTGATTGATAGAAAAACTTGATAGTAGCAATTGGTAGTAGTACGACTGATCTGTCCTTTGAGAATGTCGTGGCAGCCTTATTGTCCGAGGAGATGAGGTGGTAGGGTACAAAAAACTCATCAAATGAGGCATTATCTGTGAGATAGTGAACCCATGATAGAGACTACAAGTGGCCTGGTGATAAACCTAAGTTTAGGGGAAGATCGAAAAGTAGGGATAAATATGGGTTGAAGTGTAGAAAGCCCAGGCATCTAAAGAAGGATTGCAGAAGTAAAAGTGTGAACCCTAAAAAACAAAAAAGTGAGATATAAGCTTCAAGAAATAGGAACCAATATGATGATGATGCTAGTGACTTAAATATGGCATCTTGTTTGGCTGATTCAGATTGAAGTGTTTGGATAATTGACACATGAGCATCCTTTCACATAACACCTTACAATGACTGGTTTCGTGAGTATAAAACATTTGATAGGGTAAAATTTTTATTAAGAGATAACTCTCTAATGAAAATTATTGATCGTGGGAAGATGAAGTTGAATATGAATGAGAACACTCCTAGGTGTGATGCGTATTTCGGGCCTCAACAGGAACCTGATGTCAGTCACCAAGATGACAGATGTGGGAGTGAATTTTAGCTGTGACAAAAATTAGTGCAAGATGACTCGTGGATTGCTAGTAATTGCATGAGATGTTCATTATGGTACATTGTATAAGTTGCTACGAAGTACAGTACAAAGTTAGTGCAATGGAGGTTTTATCTCTGAGGAGGCGACTAATAATGAGGCGAAGTCCTCTATGTTGTGGCATCAGAGGCTTGGGAATATTGGTGAAAAGGGACTATCTACTTTATCATCGAAGCAGATGGTGAAGGGAGTCCCAGATTACTTCATGGGATTTGGTTTCTGTGAGTATTGTCTACATGGCAAGCAGAACCGTGTGAGTTTTAAGTCTGCTAGCACGAGGGAGAAGAGTATTCTGGACTTGATACATAGCGATGTGTTTGGGCCAGTTTTGGTCCAATCTCTTGGAAAATCAAGGTATCACATCTCTTTCATTGATGATTTTTCAAGGTACACATAGATTTACTTCATTAAGAGTAAAACTAAAACACTTGATAAGTTCCGTGAGTTTAAAGCATTAGCAAAAAATCATATGGAAAGAAAGATAAAGATATTGAGAATAAATAATGGAGAGGAATTTTGCTCAGACAAGTTTGAGCAATTTTGTGTGGCAAGCGGCATTACAAGACATAAAATAAATGTATATACATCTCAACAGAATAGGGTGTTCGAGAGACTCAATCGGTCACTCATGAAGAAATTGAGGAGTATGCTGAGTTTTGTAAGCTTAGAGTCAAATTTCTGGGCAGAGGCTGCGGCTACAACATGTTATCTGAAGAACAGGTCACCTACATCAGATTTGTAGGATCAGATACTGTTTGAGACACTATTCGGGAAGAAGCTGAGTTTAGCTCATGTTAGGGTTCTTGGGTGTGATGCTTATACGCATGTACCAAAAGAAAGGAAGAACAAATTTGACATCGAATCAGTGAAGCCCATTTTAATTGGTTATAAGGATGGGGTCAAGGAGTACAAGTTATGCAATCCAAAAAACAAGAGTACAGTTTTCAGCAGAGATGTTGTGTTCAGAGAAACACAAAGGGATATGGTGATTGCCCAAGATGTACAGAAATAGCTAAAGCATGTTCAGATTTATCTTAGCCCAGGAGATAGAGAGTGGGAGACTATCCCATAGACTGCATCAGATACTTCAGATTCTGAGTCAGTTAGGTCTGAGCACAATATCCATGTTTCTGATATAGAGGATGAGGATTCAGATGCTCACTCAAAGGTAGAGATCATGCCTGTCATAAAGAGATCCACACAGGTTAGGAGGCCACCCATAAGGTATTCTCCTAGTGCTTGCAATGCATTATATGCTTTAAATATTACTAATGATGATCCCAGCACAGTGAAAGAGGCAAGGACCTCAGAGGATGCAAATCTATGGGAGAATGCTATGAAAGAGGAGATACAGGCACTAGACAGGAATGAAACATTGAGACTTGAGAAATTGCCTAAATATAAGAAGAAAATTGGGAGCAAATAAGTTTTTAAGAAGAAAACAAATGCAGATGGAATGGTAGAAAAGTACAAGGAACGTCAGGTTGCAAAGGGGTACTCGCAAATAGAGAGAATTGACTATGGTGGGATATTTTCCCCTATATCAAAGTTGACATCTATCTGATTTGTCTTATCCATGGCAGCTGCTTATGATCTAGTGGTTGAGCAACTGGATGTGAAGACAAATTTCCTTCATGGGGACTTAGAGAAGGAAATTTACATGAAACAACTTGAAGGCTTTGTAAGCAAAGGCAAGGAAGAGCTGGTTTGTAAATTGAAGAAGTCTTTGTACAGACTAAAGCAGTCACCACAGATGTGATACCAGAAGTTTGACATATATGCCATTCAGCTTGGGTTCACTGGCAGCCATGTTAATCATTGTTTCTATGTGAAAAGGTTGGGGGTTGATTTTGTCATTTTAACCTTGTATGTTGATGATATGTTGTTGATTGGAAATAACAGGAAGATGATTAGCACTGCGAAGGCATCGTTGGCAAGGCAGTTTGACATGAAAGACCTAGGGCCAGCAAACTTTATCTTGGGCATGCAAATAAAGAGAGATCGTGAAAATAAAAAATTGTGGCTGAGTCAGAAAAAGTATATTGAAGAAGTGTTAAAGAAATTTAACATGTCTGACAGTAAGCTGGTAGGGACTCCTATGCCTTTGGGAACCAAGTTATCTATGAAAAAATGTCCAAAGATGGAGGAAGAAGCTGAAGAGATGGCACACGTACCGTATGCTAGTGTGGTTGGAAGCTTGATGTACGCCATGGTGTGTACGAGACCAGATATTGCCCAAGCAGTGGGAGTATTGAGCAAATATATGTCTAATCTTGGGAAAGAGAATTGTAGTGCAATCAAGAGAGTTCTTAGATATCTTTGTGGCACGTCAGAGTTTGCATTATGTTATAGAGGTATGGGAGGTAAGAAGAACCTTGATATTGTAGGAACCGTTGATGCTGACTAGGAATGAGACATTGATAGCAGGAAGTCTGCAAGCGGATATATGTTCAATCTTTTTGTTGGGGTGGTGAGTTGGATGAGCAAGAGGTAGAGTGTTCTTTCTGTTTCATCCATAGAAGCAGATTATATAGCGATAACTCATGCTGGAAAGGATGCAGTTTGGCTTCAAAGGTTGTGTGTTGAGCTTGGGTTTAAACAAGGAGAAATGAAGATGAAATGTGACAATCAATGTGCTATCAATCCTGCATTTCATTCACGGACGAAGCAAATTGATATCCAATATCACTTCATCCGGGAAAAGAGAGAAAATGTGATAATCTTGGAGAAAGTCGATACAACAATGAACAACGTAGATTTCTTGACTAAAGCACTTAGTTTAGCAAAGTTTGAATGGTGTACAACTGAGATGGGCTTGAAGAAATAGAGTTCTAGGAAGTTTTCCATGTGTGTGAAGTATTTACCAAGTGGGAGATTGTTAGGGTTGGTATATACTTCATGGGTATCTGTAGAACCTCTGATGCCCAAGGGGTCCCGCTCTTCTGTACATGAGTTGCGTTTGATTTTTTTCTTGACGGTTTGGGCTTGAGCCCATGAATAGCTGTGTTTTTAAAACAGGGCAGAAACCCTAATTAGGGCATATTAAATTGCTTATAAATACTCTCAATATACTGAGCACACATTGTAATGAGAGATTTGTAAGGTTGATTGTAGTGAAACTTCTGGCAGAATGTAGCCCTATTCTGGGGTGAACCTGGGTATATCATGTCTTAGTTTCTTTCTGTTTATAATTCGTGTGATTGACAGGTCTCGAATCGTTCAATGACGAACATTAACCGTCATAAAAATTTAAATCATTTGTAGCGCAAAATACTTGTGTCATAAAATATAATATTTATTAATGAGACATTGTTTTCGTCCCAAACATTCACCATAAATAATAAAAACTTTCTCATTTCATTGGTGATGAAAGTAAATTTTTACTCATTATTTTTTATTATACATGATGCAAAAAATATTTGTCACCAAATATAAAATTTGTTGGTGGTGACGGGAGGTCGTCACTGATAATAGTACAAAAAAATAAACACTTTTTACTTTGATTATTGGGAGTGATAATTATGAATCATAAAATATTTAATTATCCTCGTCACTAGCATTTACGTAAAACATTCTAAAATCATTTAGTGGAGCATAATTTCATTACTCAAAGTTAATACACTGTTTTTATTATATTTATTATTGATGAAAATTAAACGTGATCAAAAATTTAAATAATTTGTGGTGTCACTCATTGTTTTTCCTTATACCCGACACCAAAGACATTTGTCACTAAATATAAAATTTATCTGTGTTGACTTGGGTTCGTCACTAATAATGTACCAAGGAATAAGATGTTTTTTTACTTCAATTATCGGTGACAAAAATTATGCGTCATAAAATATTTTAGCGTTTGTCGACGCTAGACTTTGTGTCACAAAATTTAAAATCATTTAGTGACGAGAACAAATGGTCATCATTATACATAAACTATCACAAAAATAGTTTCCCTCCATAATGTTTGGCGGGAAATTTTGGCACCACACATTTTGTGATGTTAATTTGTGAAGTTGTTATATTGTGTCACTTAAAATTAATATAGATGCACTTTCGGTGACGAAATTTCACATGTCACTAAGAAATTCGTCACTAATTACCTATTTTGTTGTTGTGGTAGATGCAATATTGGTTGTGGTGAGTCCACTCAGCGTAGTTCAAGTACTGATTACTCCTCTAATCATTCTCCTATATTTAATCGCTCTATTAGTACTTTCTCTTACAGTCGTGAAGGTCTATTGGGACCGTATCCTGTATCCTCCTCCATGCCATGTCAGGTTTGTCACACTGCAGGTCACCTTGCCCTCAATTGTCCACATCGATTCAATCATGTTGTTGTCTCTCATGACTTTCCAAAATAATTTTCTACTATGTCTCTTAGTAAGTCTAGTGCCGCCCAATAGTACCTTGATACTACAACTTCAGCTAACATGACTCCTTAGTCAAGTATACTTACTAACCTTACACCTTATGTTGGAAAAACTAAAATTTTGGTTGGTAATGGACAATTGCTTGATATTAATAATTTTGGTTATACTTTCTTTGGCACATTCACTAAACCTTTTCGCCTTAACAATGTCTTGCATGTACTATAATTATCTCACAATTTACTTTCATTAAACGTTTATGTTCCTATAACAATTGTTCTGTTAAATTTAATGTCTCTCCTATTGTTAATAAGGACAAGAGTATGAGGACAACTCTTCTCAAATCCTCTAGTCATAGTGATTTATACCCTCTTCTTCCAAATTTGGTCACTACCATCGTTAGTCTTTCATAAAGTCTCTGGTGATATTTGGCATCGTAGGCTAGGTCATTTAGTGCCTCGTGTGTTATCTCTTTTACAAACTCATAAGAATATTTCATTGTCTTCTAAATATTTTGGTTTTTGTTCTGAGTGTCAATTATACAAGTTTAAACATTTACCTTTTGATTATGTTGAGCATTGTACTACACAACCATTAGCTTTAATACATTCTAATGTTTTGTAATCTCCTGTTTTATCCAATTTAGGTTATCGTTATTATGTTATTTTTGTGGATGATTTTTCTCGATATTATTGGATTTTTCCTATCCATAAGAAATCTGAAGTTTTTCAATATTTTTGTACCTTTAAAGCTCTCGTTGAAAATCAGTTTCCCACCAAAATAAAAAAAATTTCAAAGTGATGGAGGTAAAAAATTTGACCAAACACCTTTCAAACAATTTCTTGCTCACCATGGTATTGGTTTTCGTATGTCTTGCTAGGACACCCCTCAACAACGAGTCATTTTGGGTTGATGCTACATACACTGCACTCTACATTATTAATCGTCTCCCTACTCCTATTTTGCAAAATCAAGATCCCTATACAAAATTGTTTTCTAAACCTGTTGATTACTCTACCTTCTGCATTTTCAGGTGTGTCTGTTACCTTAACCTCACTGCCAATGCTCCCTACAAACTTCCACTTTAGTAGGAGCTCATATTTATATTGTATATACATAAGAGTTTCTTAATTACATTAGAACTAGGTTTCCTAATTACATTAGAACTAAGATTTCCTAATATTATTTACATTAGGAAATATATACATTTACACAGAAAATAGAGCAGCTGCTACCTTACTCGACCACATGTAAACACCAAAATAGGCAATGTTAGTAAGGTTCAAGTTATATTTTTTCAAGAAATTATAGTTTTTAGAGCCAAACACAACATACAACTAATTTAAATGCTATGAATAAATTATAATTAACTCCATATATAAGCACCTAGAACTGAACTCGTTACATATACATAAAAATCAAGATACATGTAGACAAGATAAAAATCAAGATACATAAACCCAATTTTTCAATGGTCATGTTCTCGATCAAAGGCACTTCTATCTCTAAACATCCCACTGCAGCAAGAGTACAACAAAGAACCTCTTTTGATTTCTCGTTTATTATCTTCTTCATTTTCACCCATCCCTTTGCTTTAATTGATTTATACCAATTTTAAAAATTGAAAAAGAAATGCAAAAAGCAACACAAAACCCACCAGACCAGTAAAAGAGAGTCTCTCTCGTGCCCTCTCCCCGCTCACTCTCGTTTCATTCAATTAATTTCAAAAAACGAATCAAGAACACGTAAATTTAAGGCCATAGATATGTAATTCAATTAAAATTAAGAGAAACATATTTTACCAAATGATTGAAAATATCTCAACATTAAAACTATGTTTCATTAGATCAAACTCTAAATAAAATCAACACCTAACAATTAGCATAAATTAAGAAAAGAAAGTAAAATCAACAGAATAAATTAAAAGGAAAATTACTTGTATATATTAGCAAAAAAATGCAGGGAAACGACATAAATTGAAAATTAACATAAATCATAACAATTTAGATGGAACCATACCAATCACATGTTTGAATAATAATAACTATATGAAACCAATTTGAGTACAGCTTGAGGAATGCCATGTCCTCAAAGGAATCTCCACCTCTAAACATCCCACTGCAGCAAGAATGCAACAAAGATTTACGACAGTCATTGAAATTTTGAGAGAAAGAAGAAGAAAAATTTCTAAAGAGAAAGGAGGTTTGAAATTTTCAAGAGATAAGACATAAGTTATGAAATGAAGAGGCATGGGTAAATGTAGGTGTTTGCATTAATTGGCGGTTATGTAGTTACCTTACGGATGGTTTCATCAGAGAAACTAAGAGTTTGGGAGAGAGGAATAATGATAAGAACCTTGGAATGGGTTTGTAGCTGAGAGATAAGAAAGTTTTGGAGTGAGAGAGTGGGTATATTTGAAATTGGTTTGTCAGTATAGGGACTTTTAAACTGCTGTGTGGGTTTCTATTACGTTTTTATCCTTGCTAATAATGCTAAATACATAATTAAGTAGGGGTTAAGATGATATTTTATTGGGATGGACACTAAAGAGATGTTTTGGATTTATAATGGTAATAGATAGCTAAACTAAATCAATACAGTGATAGATTTGTTCCTTGAGGAGATGGGCAGGAAGCATGCACTTGATATGTGCTAGTTTTTCTTCTTGTGATTAAAATTATTTCTTAACATTTCAAAAAAAAAAAATGGCAAACAACTCACCTTGCACACAATTTGCAATGGGTAGTAATATGGGATAGTAATTTGAAAAAAGAAAATAAAATGTACTTGCAAAGTGATTACGCTCAAACTAACACACGGTTATTGTGTAGAGCTGAGGTGTCGATCCCACAAGAAAAAGTGAACTACAAGGGAAAGTGTAAACCTTAACACGAACGATAAAATTCAAATGAAACAATCTGAGTTTTGATAATGAAATAATGTGAGAGAGTTGTGTAAATATAATGAAGAATATAATAAAGAATTCAATAGAGAAATAACAAGGTTCCGGAAATCCTTCCCAAGTTCGTTGCCTTATTCCAATCTCGATTCAGTTGGTTTATCTCAATTGCTAGTTTCACCTCCCAAACAAGCAATCGGTAAATATTCAATCAAAGCACATGAACACCCTAATGTAATTGCTACAAATTACTCTTTAATTCCGATTCAAGCACACATGACTTATCTTATAGATTGTCAAGAAACGACAATATATTTCAATAACAATACCGCAATAATGGACGAATCTATAAGATGAATCTACCGAAATCAATCACACCTAACAACTCGATATAAGAAGAGCTTGACTAAACTTATATGGAGGATAAAAGATTGGATCACCGGATTAAGAGAAAGTCTTCTAATTCTTTACTTAATCAAAGAGTAAATCATAACAATGTTTAACAATAAATCCTTAAAACTGAATCAAGAATGAAATAAGAACAACTACACCTAGGAATTCATCCTTTTGCCTTGCTTGGAGATTAGATGGACATTTGGCTCATGTTTGATGAAGAAGAATAATGGTAGCTCCTCTGATTCCAGCCTCCTTTTCAGCCTCTCTCAGTGTTCTATTAATATCCATAAGGTTTAGGGGTATTTTCGTCTAAAAATTGTCATTAAAAGCCCTAATTAGGTCTGAGGCGGAAATAGGGGACCAGGCTGGCGCCGCGGCTCAGCCTTGGATCCTGACTTTATGGAGGCTCTAGGGGCCACGACGCACCCTGATCCAGGCTGCTGCTCAGCCTTGGTTGGTTCCAGCTTCTGAAAGTTTCTGGTGGCCGCGGCTCAGCCTTTCTATGTCGCAGCATGGAACAGTTGTGAAACCACTCCTTCACTCCGATGTGCATGGAATCTTCGTGCTTCAAGCAACGATAGCTTTTCCATCTCTTTTAAACCCGAAATACCTAAAAATGCATCGAAATAAATCAATGAACCAAGATTGACATTTTAGAATTATTAAGACATAAATGTGTAATTTAGCTCTAAATCAACCCTAAATTGCTAACGAATAAATACTATTAAGATGCATTTTATGACTCTCATCATAATCCCTAACTAGCTTATTGCTAGTTCCTAGCAATTCAAGCGAAAAAGATATGAAATGAATTCTAGATTAGAAATCAAAACAAAATAAAGCAACATTAGAGTTAATCCAAGAGTAATTCAATTTTTTATCTCAAAAATCGCACATAACACACAACACAAAGAATCATTAAATACCACCCAAGTCCAAGAACAATCCAAATATCAATCTCAAGATCGTTATTGACTCTTAACATCTATCTTACCACAAACCATTAATCCAAACACCCGAATGATTTTATGCACAACATTCATGAATACAAGTCTTGGCCTCTAAAAATAATTAAATTGCGTGACATCAATCCCAAATCAAACTCTATAGGCTCACTTTTAAAATCACTCTCCACTATTGTAGAAAAATCACACTAGATCGGATCAACAGGTCTTTAATAAGCTTGTAACGTCAGGCTAAGGTAAAGGTCAAGAAGGAATGGGAAGGATTTAAACAAGTAAAAGAACTCGGTCTCTTAATTTTAAACACAACTCTTTAAGCACTAGATGACCTTACTTCAATTCCCAACTCTTTCAACCATTTTTCGAGCATTTCTCTCAATAAATCACCACTTTTTTTCTTCTTTCTTTGCCATAATTCACTTCTTTTTATTTTGGCACATAATCATTCACTTTCGTTTTCATTTTTTTTTATTCTTTTCCATAACCCCCAACTTATCTCCTTTAATGTACTTGGGTTATGGTAGATATATATATATATATATATTTCCATCCTTACTCCTCTTAAGTGCTTCTCAACAAATGTGTATAAACTAAGTTCTCTTAAAAGAAATGTAAGGATAAAATATTTTTAGGCTCAAAAAAGGTAAGTAAATGGGTTATTGAAAGAAACAGGGTTCAATTTTTTTCAAGAAAAAGGCTCAAACAAGTAAATAGTGATAAATATAACAAGGGTAAGATTGAAGGGCTCAAACGGTCCAAAGATGGCCTACATCATGTCCTAAGTAGTGTGCATTCTAGGATTTCGGCCTCAAGTGATTATCAAATAAGTTCTAGAGCTTGTTGAGACCGCAAAAGCATTCAGAAAATAATCACACATAAAACTTCTCTAGATGCTTTAGACTAATCATGCAATCTTACCACAAACCAGAGTCTCAAACCAAATGAAGATCGACACTTAATTTATTCTCAAACCGAAGCAAGATTTAACTTCTTCTAAACGCTATATGCTATCTCAATTAAACTCATATCATTGACATGTAAATTAGCTTCAAAGCTAACAAAAAACTACAAAAGGAAAATGACACCAAGCAATTCAATGGTATATATAAGAAATGTGTTTCCTCCACCCCCAACTTAAGATAAGCATTGTCCTCAATGTGAAAACAAAAGTAAAGGAAACTCCCTTTTTAACCAAAAATGCGAGGAAGCCAAAAATTGTGCAAAACCATTTGAACTCCATATCGTTCCTCTTTGTGAAATTTCGATCGCTAAAATAGAATCAAAACATACAAAAAGAAGGAAACTATGGTGTAACATGAAGATTCCCACCAAATGTTAGGTTAGCACATCAAAACTAAATAGATAACTAAAAAATGAAAGATGAAGTACGAAAAGTTAATCCAATATAAGAGTTAATACAGTCATCCGATAATAAAATAAAATAACATAAAACGAAACAAATAAAAGACAACCCAAAAGCTAATCCTCCATGTCATCGTCCTCCTCTTCATCCTCTGCACCCTCCTCTAGAGCTGGATCCAAAGATGAACCCGGATAGGGTGGCAAGGTGGGAAAATGATCCATATCAAAATCGATGGCAGAGGCAAGGTGTTGGTACATCTGACCAAAAGAAGAGTAAACCCCTGCTTGATAATCTGCTTGCCTGGCCAAGAATCGTTCCTGACGATCAAACATATCATGCAAGAATTTCTAATTCTCATCAAATTGAATCTTTAAATGCTCAAGGTGCTCTGCAATAGTCAGATTCCTAAAAGGTGGAGGGTTGCTGCCCCCTCTCCCGGAGCTTGCGACCTTGATGCCTTGATCACATTGAGCATTCTATCATCAATAGGTTTCTTTGGGCGCTGTGCTTCCTCATCGGTACTGTAATGGACACCGGCTCAGATACATAATTGGGTAATCAAAGAGGGGAAATATAGATCGAGCTTTTGTCTCACAGTATGGATAATAGAATTAAACATTATTTGACCCACATCAAACATTATAAGAATAGCTCTCTCAACAGTAACATCATTATAATGGGTAGTAAGCATCATCCTCTGACACACAAAATATTGCCAAGCCCGAGCATTTACAATCAAAAAAGTACTAGGCAAGGTCTTAGGATTATCACTCGACATTTTCTAAGTCATGCCCAGAATACAGAGTGTATTGCAAACCTCTTCATAGTCAATATTAGACAAATACACAATATACTCACTATTCTCTATGTCAGGTAGCCCATAAAATCTGTTTATAGATACACTGCTAAAGGAAACTGTTTTTCCTTTAACCATTACTTTGCCATTCCTATGCTCTTCCGCATTAGCATAGAATTCTCTAACCACATTAGTAATGGAATTAGATGGTTGTCTTGCAAATGCACCCCAATTCCTATCAATAATAATCCTAAACAGAGTTGGGTTTCCCCTCTCTGTGATAGTGAACCCTCTCTTAGGAATGGGTCTCATAGCATGCATTAAGCTAACATATATTTCACTAGCTTCATAGCTAACAAATTTACTCTCATCAAACTCTTAGGGCTGCTTTTCCCTTTGTCCCTTAGTTTTAGGTGCCATTTGAACTAATTTCTAAGACAAGAGAACTAAATCAAATGCAACCACTCAAAATCATAAGTCCACAACAAAGAGAAGAAATTGATCTTACTTGACACCCAAAGTTGGAGACAAGACCCACAAACTTGAAATCCTCTTGAAAAACCCAAAATCCTCTTAGAATCAAGCTTTTAGGAGAAATTTACAACAAAATCTGCAATATGAGTGAGCAATTCTTCAAAAAATTGTGTTAGAATCGAGAAATAGTGAGAAAAATGAGATGGGTAAGGGTTGATTTCGAGAGAGGTTGAGAGAGAGTAGAGTGTGCTGCTGGGTTCTCAAAGGAAAATGAAGAAAAGAAAGCAAAATGGGTTCTTTAAAGGGCAGCTCGCGTGCTGGCGCCGCGGCTCGAGACTGGTTGGGGCGTGGCACGCTGACCTAAACCCAAAATCCTTCTTTCTGTGCGTTGCGGCCCGCTGTAGGCTGGGGCACGGCCCGGACTAATGTGCTGGGCTGGGCCTGGGTGGGTGTGCTGCTGGGCGAGGCGCGCTGGGCTTAGCATAGACGCGGCCTGGACTACTATTCTGCTGGGCGAGGTACACGGGCTGGGTCATGGCTTGGACCACCTGGGCTTGCTTGAGTGTGCTGAAAAACAGTAAAATAAAAAGGCATACAAGTATATAAAATAAAATTACTAAAAATAAACCAAAAACTAAAAATTAAATTAAATTAAACTACAAATTAAAATTAAGATAGACTTAACTAAAAATGAAAATTATAAAATTAACAAAGACTTAACAAAATTAAAACTAATGTACAATGGAACGAAAATATCTGATTACGAAGCATAAACCCAGGCAAAGAGATTTCTTTGGGGCTGTCTTTAACACATTCGTGTTCCAAGTAGAGCTTCAACCTTTGGCCATTGACTCGAAAGGCACGACTATCAGAAGGATCTTCAACCTTAACTACTCCATTGGGAAAGACACTCTTCACCACATAAGGTCCCTTCCATCGTGATCACAATTTTCTCCGATGGAGATGCAACCTCAAGTCAACCATCTCATTCCCTTACAAATGTGGTTAGAGAATTCTATGCTAATGCAGAAGAACATAGGAATGGTAAGGTGATGGTGAGAGGAAAAACAGTTTCTTTTAGCAACATATCTATCAATAGATTCTATGGGCTACCTGACATAGAAAGCAGTGAGTATATTGCATATGCGTCTAATATTGATTATGAAGAGATTTGCAATACTCTCTTTATTCTGGGCACAACATGGAAAATGACGGGTGATACCCTTAAAACCTTGCCCGGTACTTCTCTGACTGTCAATGATTGGGCTTGGCAATATTTTGTATGTCAAAGATTGATGCTTGCTACGCACTATAGTGACCTTACTGTTGGGAGAGTTGTTATGATTTATGCCATTTTAATGGGCATGACTATTGATGTGGGCCAAATCATATTCAATTCTATCATACACATTATGCGACAAAAGCTTGGATTGTACTTCTCTTCATTAATTACCTAATTATGCATCCAACCTAGTGTCCAGTACAGTCCTGATGAGGAGGCCCAACAACCCAAGAAGCCCATCGATGATGGCATGCTCACTCTGATTAAAGCCTCAAAGCCGTCAGCTCCGGGAGAGAGAGCAACGATTGTTGCCCCCTTCCTCCCTCTAGGCATTTCACTGTTGCAGAGCATCTTGAGCGTTTAGAGATTCATTTTGACGAGCATCGAAAACTCTTGCATGATAGGATTGATCGTCAAGAACGTTTCTTGGCTAGGCAAGCCGATTATCAAGCGGGGGTGTATTATTCTTTTGGTCAAATGTACCAACACCTTGCCTCCGCCACTGGTTGCGACATGGATCACTTTCCCACTTTGTCACCCTATCCGGGTCCATCTTTTGATCCTACTCCCGAGGAAAGTGAAGAGAATGAAGAGGAGGATGAAGACATAGAGGATTAGTTTTGAGTTCTATCTTGTTTGTCTCATTTTATTTATTGGGAATTTTTTTCGTTATTTTATTTTTCATACTTTATTTTTGTTTTTAGTTATTTATTTTCATTTCATGTGTTAACCTAATATACAATGGGAATCTTAATGTTACGCCACAATTGCTTTCTTTTTGTTTGGTTTGTTCTATGTTATAGATCAAAATTTCAACATGAAGAACGACATGCAATTCACATGGTAGTGCACAATTTTCAACTTCTGTGCACTTTTGGTTACAAAGGGAGTTTCCTTTACTTTTTCTTTCATATTGAGGTCAATGAAATTTTTAAGTTGGGAGTGGAGGAAACGTATTTTTTTTCATTAAACTGCTTGTTGTCATTTTCCCTTTTTGTTTTTAGCATGCTTTGTGTTAGCCTTGGAGTTAATTCACATGTCAATGATATAAGCCTTATTGAGATAGCATATAGCATTTAAAAGAGATTAAATCTTACTTCAGTTTGAGAATAATTTAAGTGTCAATCTTCATTTGGTTTGAGACTCTAGTTTGCGGTAAGATTGCATGATTAGTCTAAAACATTTAGAGAAGTTTTATGTGTGATTGTTTTGTGAATACTTTTGCGGTCTCGACAAGCTCTAGAACTTATTTGATAATCACTTGAGGCGAATTCCTAGAATGCACATTACTTAGGATATGATATAGGCCATTTTTGGACCGTTTGAGCCTTTCAAACTTACCCTTGCTATAGTCACCTGTTTGAGCCTTTTTCTTGAAAAAGAATTTGAGCCTTTTTTCTTTCGATAATCCATTTACTTACCTTTATGAGCCTAAAAATATTTTATCCTTACCCTTCTTTTAAAAGAACTTAGTTATACACATTTGTTGAGAAAGTACTTAAGAGGAGTAAAGATGGAAATATGAAAAAATATTACTAACATAACCCTAGTATATTAAAAGAGATAAGTTAAGGGTTGTAGAAAAGAAAAGAAAAGAAAAGAATGAAGAATGAGGTGAATGGTCTTATGCCAAAATAAAAAAGAAGTGAATAATGTCAAAGAAAGAAGAAAAGAAAAAAAAAAGTGGTGATTTATTGAGAGAAATGCTCGAAAAATGGTTGAAAAAGTTGGGTATTGAAATAAGGTTATCCAGTGCTTAAAGTAGTTGTGTTTAAAACTAAGAGATCGAGTTATTTTACTTGTTGAATACTTCCCGTTCTTTCTTGACCTTTACCTTAGCTGAACACTACAAGCTTATTAAAGACCTATTGATCCAAGGTAGTGTGATTTTTTTTCTATAATAGTGGAGAGTGATTTGAAAAGTGAACCTATGGAGCTTGTTTTTGTGATTGATGTCACGCAAATTAATATATTTTAGAGGCCAAGACTTGTATTCATGATTGTTGTGCATAAAATTATCTGGGTGTTCGGATTAATGGATTGTGGTAAGATGGATGTTAAAAGTCAACAACAATTTTAAGATTGATGTTTGGATTAATTTTGGACTTGGATGATATTTAATGATTCTATGTGCTGTGTGTTATTTGAAATTTTTGATATGAAAAGTGAATTACTCTTGATTTAACACTAACAGTGCTCTAATTTGTTTTGATCCCTACCATAGAATTCATTTCATATTGTCTTGTTTTCGCTTGAATTGCTAGGGATTAGCAATAAGCTAGTTTAGGGTATGATGAGAGTCATAAAATGCATCTTAACAGTATTTATTTGTTAGCATTTTAGGATTGATCTAGGTTTAAATTTCACTTTTATACCTTAACAACTGTAAAGTGATATTCTTGGATTGTTGATCTATTTCGATGCATTTTCAGGTACTTTGAGTCCAAAATAGGTGGAAAGCCATCATAGCTCAAAGCACGATGCTTCGATGCACATCAGAGTGAAGGCATGGTTGCGGAAGGACAAAATGAAGAGAAAACTAAGTCTTTACTGTGTGCGCTGCGGCTTAAAAAGTCTAAGCCTCGGCCTCCAGAACTATGCCAAGAACCTTGCAAAATCTGGAAGAAGACCACTAGTGTGCGCCGCGGCCTGGCAAGCTGAGCTGTGGCCTCAGAATCATGAAGAAAATCATAAAAGGCTGAGCCACGACCTGGATTAATGTGAGCCACGGCGCGAGCTCGATGCTTTGTTTTCGAGTCACGACTTAATTAGGGTTTTAATGATAGTTTAAACCTGAAAACACCCTTGGACCTTTTGTATTATAAATAGATCACTTAGGATTTGATAAAAGGGAGATCATTAAGGCTGGAAAACTCAAGAAGGCTGCCACATTCTCCTCCATCAAAGTGTTCAAGAATGAGCCTCATGGCCAACTAATCTCCAAGCAAGGCAAATGGATGAATCCCTAGGTGTAGTTATTCTTATTTTCCATTATTGATTCAGTTGTAGTTTAAATTTATTGTCAAAACATTGTTATGATTTACTCTTTGATTTAATTAGAAGATTTTCTCTTAATCCGGTGATTGTATCTTCATCCTTGATATAAGTCTAGTTATGCTCTTCTTATGTCAAGATTGTTGGATGTGATTGAGTCCGGTAGATTTATCTTTTATGCTTGTCCATTACTATGATATTTTCATTAAGATATATTGTCATTTCTTGATAAATCTATAGGATAAGTCATGTGTGCTTAAAGCGAAAGTAAAGAGCAATTCAGATCAATTACATTAGGGTTTATATGTGCTTTGATTGAATATTTACCGATTGCTTGTTTGGGATGTGAAACTAGTAATCGAGATAAAAACAATTGAATTGAGATTGGAATAAGGCAACAAACCTAGGGAGGATTCCCGGACCCTTGTTGTTTCTCTATTATATTCTTTAATCTATTTACACAATTTTCTCACATTACTTCATTATCAAAACTCAAATTTTCTCACTTGATCTTTATCGTTCATATTAAGGTTTACACTTTTCCTTTGTAGTTCGCTTTTCCTCGTGTGATCGACACCTCAACTATAGACAATAACCGCGTATTATTTTGAGCGTAATCAGTGATCTTTCCAAACACCCAAGTCTAGAATGACTTGTAATAAACAGCAATCAGACAATCAAAGAAAGAACACAAGCAATTGTTATCGAGGTTCGACAATGTTCCTACGTCCCCGTGAGCTCCTCTGAGCTCTCTGCACTAAATCAATGGAGTTCTTACAATTACATCAAAACTTCTTCAAGAACCCATCTTGTTATTGAAGAACGAAAGAAGAGAAGAAGAAAGTGATAAGAACTAAGTGTTTCCCTGGAATTTTCCCCAAGAAAATTCCAATTACAAAGCCCTTGAATCCCTAATCTAGACAACTCTCTCTCTAAACAACCAACTTCTCTTGAATGAGTCTCTCATGTGTTTAGTGTCTTTGCACTCTCACACAACATGTGTTCTATTTTACACACATTCTACACACTCTTTTTTATTGCTCCTAGATGATCCTTTATATAGTGCAACCACTTCTTGAACCAATTTTGAAGTCAATCTCAACCCTTAGATCTTGAGGACCAATCAATTATAGCCCTTTAACAAGTCTAAGTGATCCTGTGCATTTTAACCAAGCCCCACGTACCAGGAGAAGAGTGCTAAGAAATTGGCATCAGGTGTGCCTGGAGCCACGGCCCAGAACAGGGCAGGCCATGGCTCACAACAAGGCACACCACCTCCAGGTCTTCATCCTTGCTAGATGTCGCAGTGTGGGGGAGGCTGTGGCGCTGCGCACACCTCCTTAGAATTCCTCCTTTACTGGTGGCCGTGACGCACACTTGGACCTGATGCTGAATTCTTGAACCTGTTTTATCCTTAGACAAATACCAACAATCTCTACCTTTGTCTAAGCGATTAAACTTGAACCCATTATGCAGAGAACTCAGGATCCAAACTCAACTTGAGTCACAATATCATCCGACTCCAATCCTAAGAAGTCAAAGGCAATGATTGAACTTGCTTAGAGGTAGAACTTTAGTACCTAAATCTCCACAATTTTCTTCTGTTGCGACTTTATCCACATGAATACATCATTTCATAACATTTTCCCAAATGAAATGATACCGAACATCCATATGCTTAGTCCTCTCATGGAACACTGGGTTCCTACACAAGTGCAACGCACTTTAGCTATCCGAATACAACACCACCTGCTCTTTTAGGACCTTCAACTCTTCCAACAACCCTTTCCACCACATAGCCTCCTTTATAGCTTCCGTTGCTACTATGTACTCAGCCTTAGTTGTTGAGCGTGCTACCACCAGCTGCAACTGAGCCTTCAAGTACCTCAGCAACCACTTTATCCCAAGCCAAAGCTCTTTTCCAGGATTACTCACAAATCTGTTGAGAACTCTAATTGCTTGAGAAATGTCGGGTCTAGTGCTTACCATCATGAACATGACTGATCCAACCGCACTAGAGTAAGGGACCTTTTCTATTTCCTTCTTCTCCTCATCTATTCCAAGACATCGTTCATTGGAGAACTTGAAGTGACCAACAAGGGGAATCTTCACTGGTTTACCATCTTCCATTGAAAACTTAGACAACATCTTTTCTATGTAGGAAGACTGAGAAACCTTCAACCTGTTTCTCTCCTTTTCTTGGATTATTCTCATCCCAAAGATCTTTTGTGCAAGGCTAAGATCCTTCCTCTCGAACTCTGAACTGAGTTGAGACTTCAACCTTTCTATCCTCTCCCTACTGCTCCCAACCAACAACATGTCATTGACATAGATAAGGATAATCACCATTTCCTCCACCTTGTGTCGAGGTGAGAAAATTTTTGTGAAATTTATGCTTTCTCTTTGTGTGAACCCCTTCGCCACCAGCTTAACCTTGTACCGGACTTCAACCCTTGGAGGGTTCCCTTCTTTGATCTTGTAAGTCCACTTACAATCCACAACTCTCTGTTTTCCTATAATGGGCACCAATTCCCAAGAGTTGTTCTTCCTCAAAGAATGCATTTCTTCCTCTATAGCTAGCTTCCATCTTGACGAATCATTACATCCCATGGTATTAATGTAAGTTTTTGGTTCACTTATCCCTCATTCTGAATAAGGAGTTGCTACAATAGCATCCGCAAAACCATATCTCAAAGGTGGTCTGACCATCCTTATTTTCTGGTCCCTTGTGAGCTGATAGTCATTTTGACTTACTGCATCATTCCCTTCTAGTTTAGCCTCCTCATGAGTGTCCTGAGCTTGGCCTTCATCAATATGCTCTACCTGGTTCAAACCCTCTTGCCTTATTTACTCTACCTGAACTGAATTTTCCTTGATGCTATGCTCCACAAATACCGAGCTGGTTTGCCCACTATCCCCTACAGGGTTAGTTTTCTCCAAATAGGGAAATACATGTTCATTAAAAATGACATCTCTACTTATTATGAGTTTAGTTCCTTTTTGCTCTAAGGACCACAACCTATACCCCTTAACCCCTTTACCATATCCTAGAAAAACACATTTTCTAGATCTTAGGCTAAGTTTATCATCCTTTTGATGTGGATACGCAGTACACCCAAAAGTCCTAAGGTTGCTTAACTCAGGGGGTTTTCCACTCCACATCTCCTCGGGAGTCTTAAGGTCTATAGCCCTAGAGGGCGATCTATTAACCAAATACGCAGCAGTAGACACCACTTCCCCCCAAAAAAACATTTGGGTAATTCGGATCCTATAATCATGCACCTAACCTTTTCTATAAGGTTCTTATTCATCCTCTTAGTAACTACATTTTGCTGAGGTGTGTTTTCACAACCGTTCTATGTCTTAAAATCCTATTTAACTTACAGAACTGATCAAGTTCCTTGTTAAAAAATTCTAAGCCATTATCGATTATTAAAACCTTAACTGTCCTGCCCGTTTGAGTTTTGATGAGAGTCATAAAATGCATCTTAACAGTACTTATTTGTTAGCATTTTAGGGTTAATCGAGGTTTGAATTACACTTTTTATACCTTAATAACTCTAAAGTGATATTCTTGGATCATTGATATATTTTGGTGGATTTTCAGGTACCTTGAGTTCAAAAGAGATGGAAAACTACCATAGCTTAAAGCACGATGCTTCGATGCACATAAGAGTGAAGGCATGGTTGCGGAAGGACAATGTCCAAAAGAGCCAAGAAAGTCATCAGTGTGAGCTGTGGCCTGGATCAATCTGAGGTGCGGCTTGGCAGTCTAAGGTGCGGTTTGGATCAATTTGAGCCACGACCTACAGAATCATGAAGAAAACCATAAAAGGCTGAGTTGCGGCCTGGATTAGTGTGAGCCGCGGTGCGAGCACGATGCTTTGTTTTCGATTCACGACTTAATTAGGGTTTTAATGATAGTTTAAACCCGAAAACACCCTTGGACCTTTTGTATTATAAATAGATCACTTAGGGTTTGATAAAAGGGAGATCATTAAGGCTGGAAAACTTAAGAAGGATGCCACATTCTCCTCCATTAAAGTGTTCAAGAATGAGCCTCATGGCCAACAAATCTCCAAGCAAGGCAAAGAGATGAATCCCTAGGTGTAGTTGTTCTTATTTTCCATTATTGATTCAGTTGTAGTTTGGATTTATTGTCCAAACATTGTTATGATTTACTCTTTGATTTAATTAGAATATTTTCTCTTAATCCAGTGATTGTATCTTCCTCTTCGATATAAGTCTAGTCATGCTCTTCTTATGTCAAGATTGTTGGATGTGATTGAGTTTAGTAGATTTATCTTTAAGGTTTGTCCATTACTGCGATATTTTCATTAAGATATATTATCGTTTCTTGATAAATCTATAGGATAGGTCATGTGTGCTTACATCGAAAGTAAAGAGTAATTCATATAAATTACATTAGGGTTTACATGTGTTTTGATTGAATATTTACCGATTGCTTGTTTAGGATGTGAAACTATTAATTGTGATAAAAACAACTGAATCAAGATTGGAATAAGGCAACGAACCTAGGAAGGATTCCCGGACCATTGTTGTTTCTCTATTATATTCTTCAATCTATTTACACAATTTTCTCACATCACTTCATTATCAAAACTCAGATTTTCTCACTTGATCTTTATCGTTCGTGTTAAGGTTTACACTTTTCCTTTATAGTTCACTTTTCCTCGTGGGATCGACACCTCAACTATACACAATAACCACGTATTAGT
The DNA here is from genome assembly GCA_023935145.1 of Bretschneidera sinensis. Classification (NCBI taxonomy): domain Eukaryota; kingdom Viridiplantae; phylum Streptophyta; class Magnoliopsida; order Brassicales; family Akaniaceae; genus Bretschneidera; species Bretschneidera sinensis. The sequence goes on along the minus strand of CM043702.1, from coordinate 72,222,552 downwards.
TTGAGCGTAATCAAATTTTAGCACCGTTGCCGGGGAAACGCGCTTAAGTGCAAGGAAGTTTGTCAACCTTGAGACAAGATGGTAATATTGTTCTTTTCTCTAAGTTTTGATTTTCTGATTTTCTTTTTTATTCTATTTTATTTATTTCTCCTTTAACTCATTTGGTGTATGCTTAGACCGAGGGATTTGTGAGGTACATTCATTAAAGGACCCGAAATAGAGTTACCTTCTCCTTCCACGTCCGTTAGTGAGACCTCGCCTAGATCAAACCATAGTGCACCCCCAAACGAGAATTTAGAGGATTTTAACATGGCTGATAACCCCAATGAAAATGTTTCTAGGACACTTAAGGATTACTTGCATCCTAGACGAACAGCCACACCATCACGCATCATGTTTCCAGCCAATATCCGCCATCAAGATTTTAAAACAGGGATGATACAATTACTCCCTAAATTTCATGGCTTGGAAAATGAAAACCCATATGTGCACATTAGGGAGTTTGAGGAAGTAGTTGCGACTTTTCATATTCAAGATGCAACTGATGACATCGTGAGACTCAAGTTTTTTCCTTTCACTTTGAAGGGTAAAGCTAAGAGTTGGCTATACTCACTGAGACCATGATCTATTGGGTCATGGAATGAGATAACTCTAGTCTTCTTTAATAAATATTTCCTTTAACATAAGACCAATGCTTTAAAAAGGAAAATCTCCACGTTAGCACAAAAGGACAATGAGACTTTGTATCAGTCTTGGGAGAAATTTAAGGAGTTATTGAGTATATGTCCTCACCATGGGTACGAGAATTGGCGCTTAGTGAGCTATTTTTATAAGAGACTTACATATAGAGAGTGCTAATTTGTAGAAATGATGTGTAATGGTGAATTTTTGCAAAAAAATCCTGATGGGGCCATAGAATACCTCAATGAGCTTGCTGAAAAAGCTCACACTTGGACTGGACCTAGTGCTACTAAAAGCACAAATAGGTCACGACCTGTAGGAAACCCCACTAGTGGTGGAATTTACCATCTTAGGGAAGAGGACAACCTAAAGGCTAAGGTTGAGATGCTCACTAGGGAGTTAGATGCGTTAAATACTAAAGGCTCAAAGCCAACACACGTGGCTAATCAAGTCGAATCTTTGGAACCATGTTTTGTGTGTGGCGGGGTAGGCCATCCCACCCAAGAGTGTCCCACATTTGTTGATATGAGAGGGATGTATTAGAAACAATGTAATGCCTTAGGCATATACAAGAAGCCTTTAGCAGCCTTCTCTAATACCTATAATCTGGGGTGGCCCAATCACTCCAACTTCAGCTGGAAGTCTGAAAATCAGCAGCTTGAACAACCCCCTAGATCATGTCTTGCACTATATCATGCACCCTCATCCTCTTGGAGTTCTTTAGAAGACATTTTGCATGCTTTCATTGAGGCACAGGGTAAGACAAGCCAAAGATGTGAAACATTAATTATACAGGTTGTTAAAGAGAATAAGGAAATAAGGAGCCAAGTGACCAAACTGATGAGTTCCTTGAGTGTGAATAAGCGAGGTAAGTTTCCTTCCCAAGCCCAATCCACAAGAAAATCTGGAAGATGTGAATGCCATTGTGACACAAAGTGGTAAGACATTACACATCCCAACAACGAACAAATCCGAGGATGTGGAAAAGGGTTAAGCTAGTAGTAATATCGAGCTGCCCAAGGACCTTGAGGTTACCAAGAGCCCTGTTAAGGCACCATTCCCTTAAGCCTTAAAATCAAACAAGAAAAATTTGGACCTAAACAATGAAATCCTAGAGAACTTAAGGCAAGTAAAACTTAATCTTCCTATTTTGTATGTGATTAAACATGTTCCTACTTATGCAAAAGTTCTCAAGGATTTTTGTACAATTAAGAGAAATCACCATGTGAAGAAAACGACATTCTTAATGGAGCAAGTTAATGCTTTAATTGAGCAAAAGATTCCCCCCAAATACAAAGATTCTGGCTGTCCAACCATTGCATATAGCTTTGAAAATCATGAGGTTAGACAAGCATTGCTAGATTAAGGAACTAGTGTAAATCTAATGCCATTTTCTATTTATTTACAATTGGGTTTGGGAGAAATCAAACCAACCGCTGTTGTATTGCAATTGGCTGACCGTTCAGTCAAAGTATTCCAGGGTGTGGTAGAGGATGTCCTAATCCAAATTAATAAATTTTATTATCCTATTGATTTCCTAATCCTTGATACTACTTCTGCTGTTGACACTAACTCTAAAATTCCTTTGATTTTGGGTAGACCTTTCCTTGCTACTGCAAATGCTCTTATTAATTGCAGGAATAGACTCATGAAGCTGTCCTTTGCAAACATGACCCTTGAGGTGAACATTTTCAATCTTGCAAAATAGCCAGAAGATGAGGACGAGAACCATCAGTTATACATGATCGAGTCACTCATCGATAGGGGAGTTTTCATAGCTCATGATTTTGATCTTCTTAAGTATTTTCTTATTAATTCTGAGTGTGATGCTATTAATGATAAATCTGATATAATTGATATTTGTGCCATTTTTGATAAATCTCAGGATTATGGCGCTCGGGCATGGCAACTGAAGTTTGAGGAGTTATCTGAAAGAAGTGAGAAACAAATCCTCTCAAGTGTGGATGCGCCCAAAGTTGAATTGAAGCTGCTACCTAAGGGTTTAAAGCATGTTTTCCTCGGTCCAAGTGATACTTTTCCTATTATTATCTCATCTAAATTATCTGAATCTCAAGGTGAGAAATTAATTCGGACCCTAAATGAACATAAATCAGCCTTAGGTTGGAGCATGGCTGATTTAAAAGGTATTAGTCCCCTGATCTGTTCTCATAAGATAAATTTGGATGAAGGAACTAGCCCTCGTAGAGACCCCTAACGTAGGCTTAACTCCACTATAAAAGAAGTGGTGAAAAATGGAGTGTTGAAACTATTAGATGCGGGAATTATATATCCCATAGCTAATAGTAAATGGGTAAGTCCTACACAAGTCGTTCCTAAAAAGTCCAGAGTTACTGTGGTGAAGAATGACCTAGGGGAGTTAGTCCATACAAAACTTGTGACTGGGTGGCGAATGTGCATTGATTATAGAAAATTAAATGCTGCCACCCGGAAAGACCATTTCCCCCTCCCTTTTATCGATCAAATTCTTGAGCATGTAGTTGGTTATCCTTTTTATTGTTTTTTAGATGGTTATTCTGGTTATTATCAAATTGAAATTGCATTAAAAGACTAGGATAAAACCACTTTCACTTATCCTTTTGGTACTTATGCTTTTCATAGAATGCCATTTGGATTGTGTAATGCACCTGCCACTTTTCAACATTGCATGATGAGCATTTTTAGTGACATGGTTGAAAATTGCATTGAAGTCTTTATGATTGACTTGACTGTTTTTGGATCTTCATTTGATGCATGCTTATTAAATTTAGAGAGAGTACTAATTCATTTTGAGGAGAAGGAATTAGTTTTAAATTGGGAAAAATGTCATTTCATGGTACCTTCAGGTATTGTCTTAGGGTATATTGTTTCTTCTAAGGGGATAGAGGTTGATCAATCTAAGATTGAATCAATCTCTAAGTTGCCTACACCTAAGACAGTAAAGGATGTGAGATCCTTTCTTGGTTATGCTGGTTTTTATAGGAGGTTCATACAAAAATTTTCCAACATATCTAGATCACTATGTGCCCTCCTAGTTAAAGATGCCCCATTTGAGTGGACACAATCTTGTCAAGAAGCCTTTAAAATACTGATTGGAAAGCTTACTTCAACACCCATAATGCAGTCACCTGATTGGACTTTATCTTTTGAAATAATGTGTGATGCCAGTGACTTTGCTGTAGGTGCTGTTCTTGGACAGCGAAGAGAGGGGAAACCTTTTGTCATTTACTATGCTACTAAAACCCTAAATAGTGCTTAGATGAATTACTCCATAATTAAAAAAGAATTGCTAGCTGCAGTATTTGTTTTGGACAAGTTTTGTGCTTATTTAATTGGTTCTCCTATTCTTATTTTCACAGATCTTGCAGCCCTCAAGTACCTTCTTACAAAGAAGGATGCTAAGGCACTACTAATACGATGGATCCTACTCTTGCAAGAATTTGACATCACCATCAAAGACAAGAAAGGAGTAGAGAATGTAGCGGCTAACCATCTCTAAAGGCTCACATTTGAGGACACCTCTGACAACATGCCAATCAAGGATGATTTTCCTGATGAGCATTTACTCTCCATTACTTCTCTGCCATGGTTTGCTCATATCGTGAATTATTTGGCTACCGGTGAGATACCAAGGGATTTGAGCGCTTAAGATAAGAGGAAATTCTTGAATGAGGTACATAATTTTTATTGGGATGACCCCTATCTTTTCAAATTCTGCCCTGACCAAATTTTAAGGCGTTGCATCTCTAATGAAGAGATTGCCAGTGTCTTGGAATTTTGTCACTCCCAAGCTTGTGGGGGCTACTTTTCAATGAAAAATTTTGCAGTGTGGATTTTATTGGCCCACCTTGTTTAAAGATGCAAACATCTATTGTCACTCATGTGAAAAGTGTCAGATGCTAGGAGCTGTGTCTCATCGTAATATGATGCCCTTAAAGCCAATTTTAGTGATTGAAATTTTTGATTGTTGGGGCATTGATTTTATGGGACCATTTCCTCCTTCCTTCATATATCAATATATCATTATGGCAATAGATTATGTGTCAAAATGGGTAGAGACAGCAGCTTGCCGAAGCAGTGATAATAGAACAGTAATTAAATTTCTCAAAAAAAATGTGTCATCTCGATTTGGTACACCACGTGCTATAATTAGTGATCAAGGTACACATTTTGACAATCGTTCTTTTGAAGCTTTGATGAGAAAATATGGGGTGTTACATAAGATCCCTACAACTTACCACCCTCAGACAAGTGGACAAGTAGAACTTGCAAACATGGAAATTAAACAAATTTTAGAAAAAACAGTCAACCTAGATCGCATGGATTGGTCTTTGAGACTAGTTGATGCGCTCTAGGCCTATCATACAGCTTTCAAAACTCCCTTAGGTATGTCACCTTATAGGCTTGTTTTTGGAAAGCCTTGTCACTTACCTATAGAGCTCGAGCGTTGAGCTTATTGAGCCATCAAGCATTTCAACTTTGACATGGGAGAAGCGGGTAAGCTTAGGAAATTTCAGTTGATTGAGCTAGAGGAGTTTCGAAATGATGCTTATGAGAATTCTAGAATCTATAAGGCTAAAATGAAAGTGTTTTATGACAACAATATTTTGAGGAAAACATTTAAGCCTAATGATCGGGTGTTCTTATATGATTCTAGACTCCATAAGCACCCAGGAAAACTTCAATCGAGATGGACCGACCCCTTTGTAGTAAAGAATGTTTTTGCCAATGGGGTGGTAGAAATAGAGGACACTAGAGATGGTTAGATTTTTAAAGTAAATGGTCAATGCCTCAAAATCTTAATCGATAGGAAAGATCCGAAAGTGGAAGACATTCCACTTATGGATCCAGTCTATTCACCTTGATCTCACCACAAAGGTGTATTTTTATTTATTTTTATCTCTATCTTTTTGTTTTGTTTTGATTAAGTTTATTTGAATTTGAATTTTTGGTTTAATTTAATCTAATTTTTAGTTTAAGGGTTATTTTTATTAATTTTATTTTGTGCAAACAAGTTTTTCTTTTTTAGCACAAACAGGCGGGCGCCTCGCCCCCAGAAAGCACACTGGCCCAGCCCAGGTCTCGCTTAGGCCCATGCATTTCGCGCCCCAACCCAGCGCCTTGCCCTAGCTCCGCTCACGCCGCACCACACAGCAGCACGCACCGCACAACTAACTCTTCAAGCCGAGGCGCGAACCAAGGCCAAGCCGCGGCGCCAGCTGCCACCTGTTTCTGAACACTACATAAAACCTATTTCTGCACTCTTTCTCGTCATTTTCCCTTTGAGAACACAACAACCCCTTTTCTCTCTTTCTCATCCTCTCTCCAAATCCTCACTTACCCATTGAAGGATTTTTCACGCATATTGTAGATTTTGCTGAAAATTTCTCCAAAAAGCTTGGTTCTAAGAGGATTTTGGGTTATTCAAGAAGATTTCAAGTTGGTGGGTACTCTTTCTTCTCTCCAACTTCGGGCATAAAGTAAGGCCAATTTTTTCTCTTTGTTGTTCATTTATACTATTTGGGTGGTTAATTTTGGATTAGTTCTATTGTTCTATACATTTGATTCAAATAGCCCCTAAGACTAAGAGACCAAGGGGGAAACAACCTCAAGAATATGATGAGAGCAAATTTGTTAGTTCTGAGGCATGTGAGAGATATGTTAGCTTGATAAATGTTAGGAAACCCATTCTTGAGAGAGAATTCAATATCACAGAGAGGGGAAACCCAACCTTGTTTAGAATGATTATTGATAGACATTGGGGTACATTTGCAAGACAACCATCTCATTCCCTTACAAATGTGGTTAGAGAATTCTATGCTAATGCCGAAGAACATAGGAATGGTAAGGTGATGGTGAGAGGAAAAATAGTTTCTTTTAGCAGCACATCTATTAATAGATTCTATGGGCTACCTGACATAGAAAATAGTGAGTATATTGCATATGCGTTTAATATTGATTATGAAGAGATTTGCAATACTTTCTATATTCCGGGCACAACATGGAAAATGACGGGTGATACCCCTAAAACCTTGCCTGGTACTTCTCTGACTGTCAATGCTCGAGCTTGGCAATATTTTGTATGTCAGAGGTTGATGCCTGCTACGCACTATAGTGACTTTATTGTTGAGAGAGCTGTTCTGATTTATGCCATTTTGATGGGCATGACTATTGATGTGGGTCAAATCATATTTAATTCTATCATACATAATGTGCAACATAAGCTTGGATTGTATTTCCCTTCTTTAATTACACAATTATGCATCCGAGCCGAAGTCCAGTACAGTCCTGATGAGGAAGCCTAGCAACCCAAAAAGCCCATCGATGATGGCATGCTTAATCTGATTAAAGCCTCAAGGTCGCCAGCTCCGGGAGAGAGAGCAGTGATTGCTGCCCCCCTCCTCCCTCTAGGCATTTCACTATTGCAGAGCACCTTAAGCGTTTAGAGATTCGTTTTGATGAGCATCAGAAACTCTTGCATGATAGGTTTGATCGTCAAGAACGATTATTGGCTAGGCAAGCCGATTATCAAGCGGGGGTGTACTCTTCTTTTGGTTAAATGTACCAACACATTGCCTCCGCCACTGGTTGTGACATGGATCACTTTCCCACTTTGCCACCCTTTCTGGGGTCATCTTTTGATCCAGCTCCTGAGGAAGGTGAAGAGAATGAAGAGGAGGATGAAGACATAGAGGATTAGTTTTAGGTTCTATCTTGTTTGTCTCTTTTTATTTTATTTTTTTTATTATCGGATGACTGTACTAACATTTATTGTGTATTCTTTTTTCATTATTTTATTTTTCATAGTTTATTTTCGTTTTTAGTTATTTATTTCCATTTCATGTGTTAACCTAATATACGGTGGGAATCTTAATGTTACACCGTAGTTGCTTTCTTTTTGTTTGTTTTGTTCTATGTTATAGATCGAAATTTCAACATGAAAAACGACATGCAGTTCACATGGTGGTGCACAATTTTCAGCTTCTATGTGCTTTTGGTTACAAAGGGAGTTTCCTTTACTTTTTGTTTCACATTGAGGTCAACACAAATTTTAAGTTGGGGGTGGAAGAAACATATTTTTTTTTTTTCATTGAACTGCTTGGTGTCATTTTCCCATTTTTATTTTTAGCATGCTTTATGTTAACCTTTGAGTTAATTCACATGTCAATGATATGAGCCTAATTGAGATAGCATATAGCATTTAGAAGAAGTTAAATCTTGCTTCGGTTTGAGAATAATTTAAGTATCAATCTTCATTTGGTTTGAGACTCTAGTTTGCGGTAAGATTGCATGATTAGTCTAAAACATCTAGAGAAGTTTTATGTGTGATTGTTTTGTGAATACTTTTGTGGTCTCGACAAGCTCTAGAACTTATTTGATAATCACTTGAGGCGAATTCCTAGAATGCACATTACTTAGGATATGATATAGGCCATTTTTGGACCGTTTGAGCCTTTCAAACTTACCCTTGCTATATTTATCGCTAGTCACCTATTTGAGCCTTTTCTTGAAAAAGAATTTGAGCCTTGTTTCTTTCGATAACCTATTTACTTACCTTTATGAGCCAAAAAATATTTTATCCTTACTTTTCTTTTAAAAGAACTTAGTTATACACATTTGTTGAGAAGCACTTAAGAGGAGTAAGGATGGAAATATGATAAAAAAATATTACTACTATAAACCAAGTATGTTAAAGGAGATAAGTTGGGGGTTGTGGAAAAGAAAAGAAAAGAAAAAAATGAAAAAGTAGGTGAATGGTCTTATGTCACAAAAAAAAAATAGAGAATTATGGCAAAGAAAGAAGAAAAGAAAAAAGTGGTGATTTATTGAGAGAAATGCTTGAAAAATGGTTGAAAGAGTTAGGTGTTGAAGTAAGGCTATCCAGTGCTTAAAGTGGTTGTGTTTAAAACTAAGAGATTGAGTTCTTTCACTTGTTGAATCCTTCCTGTTCTTTCTTAACCTTTACCTTAGCCTAACGTTACAAGCTTATTAAACACCTATTGATCCAAGGTAGTATGATTTTTCTGCAATATTGGAGAGTGATTTGAAAAGTGAGCCTATGGAGCTTGTTTTTGTGATTGATGTCACGCAAATTAATATATTTTTAGAGGCCAGGACTTTTATTCATAAATGTTGTGCATAAAATCATCCGGGTGTTCGGATTAATGGATTGTGGGAAGATGGATGTTAAGAGTCGATAACAATTTTAAGATTGATGTTTGGATTACTTTTGGACTTGGGTGATATTTAATGATTCTATGTGCTGTGTGTTATATGCGATTTTTGAGACAAAAGGTTGAATTACTCTTGGTTTAACACTAACATTGCTTTACTTTGCTTTGATTCCAACCATAGAATTCATTTTATATTGTCTTTTTTTTCGCTTGAATTGCTAGGGACTAGCAATAAGCTAGTTGGGGGTTATGATGAGAGTCATAAAATGCATCTTAATCGTACTTATTTGTTAGCATTTTAGGGTTAATCTAGGTTTGAATTACACTTTTTGTACCTTAACTACTCTAAAGTGATATTCTTGGATCATTGATCTATTTCGATGCATTCAGATACCTTGAGTTCAAAAGAGATGGAAAACTACCATAGCTTAAAGCACGATGCTTCGATGCACATCAGAGTGAAGGCATGGTTACGAAAGGACAAAATGAAGAGAAACCAAGTCTTTAATATTCAATGTTGCGGCCTAGAAAGTTCAAGCCTTGACCTCCAAAACCATGTCCAAAAGAGCCAAGAAAGTCATCATGTGAGCCGCGGTCTGGATCAATCTGAGATGCAACCTAGCAGTCTGAGGTGCGGCTTGGATCAATCTGAGCCGCGACCTACAGAATCATGAAGGAAACCACAAAAGGCTGAGCCGCGGCCTAGATTAGTGTGAGCCATGACGCGAGCACGATGCTTTGTTTCCGAGTCACGACTTAATTAGAGTTTTAATGATAGTTTCAACCCGAAAACACCCTTGGACCTTTTGTATTATAAATACATCACTTAGGGTTTGATAAAAGGGAGATCATTAAGGCTGGAAAACTCAAGAAGGCTGCCATATTCTCCTGCATCAAAGTGTTCAAGAATAAGCCTCATAGCCAACTAATCTCCAAGCAAGGCAAAGAGATGAATCCCTAGGTGTAGTTGTTCTTATTTTCCATTATTGATTCAGTTGTAGTTTGGATTTATTGTCAAAACATTGTTATGATTTACTCTTTGATTTAATTAGAAGATTTTCTCTTAATCCGGTGATTGTATCTTCCTCATCGATATAAGTCTAGTCATGCTTTTCTTTTGTCAAGATTGTTGGATGTGATTGAGCCCGATAGATTTATCTTTTAGGTTTGTCCATTACTACGATATTGTCATTAAGATATATTGTCGTTTCTTGATAAATCTATAGGATAGGTCATGTGTGCTTACATCGAAAGTAAAGAGTAATTCATATAAATTATGTTAGGGTTTACATGTGGTTTAATTGAATATTTACCGATTGCTTGTTTGGGATGTGAAACTAGTAATCGAGATAAAAACAATTGAATTAAGATTGGAATAAGGAAATGAACCTAGGGAGGATTCCCGGACCCTTGTTTTTTCTCTATTACATTCTCCAATCTATTTACACAATTTTCTCACATCACTTCATGATCAAAACTCAGATTTTCTCACTTGATCTTTAACATTCGTGTTAAGGTTTACACTTTTCCTTTATAGTTCGCTTTTCCTCGTGGGATCGACACCTCAACTATACATAATAACTGCGTATTAGTTTGAGCATAATCAATTTTATTCCAGCTTTTTCCACGCCACAAATTTATTCAAACCTTTCTAGAATAATCATCAATTAAAGACGGAAAGTAAAAATTACCTCTCTGTGTTGATGTTCTTGCTGGTCCCCAAAGATCCGCATGAATGTAGTCAAGAATGCTCTTACACTTGTGCACTTCGGTGTTGAAGCTAACCCGATGTTGCTTCCCAAGAACATAACATTCGCAGAAATCAAGTTCCTCTACTTTGTCACCATTAAGTAGACCGTTCTTGTTGAGAACTTGCTGGCCCTTTTCGCTCATGTGTCCCAAGCGATTGTGCCAAAGAGATGCCTTATCCATCTCAGGCATTAAGCTTGCTACTTGATCCTTAATGTTCGTGTCTCCGATAATCTCATAGAGACCATCCTTCATTGCTGTTTTGATCACTATCAAAGATCCCTTGGTTACCTTGATCTTTCCTTCCTCTGCTTTGTATGCGTACCCCATGGAATCTACCTGCACCAATGAGATCAAACTTCTTCTCAAATCCGGAAGATATCTCACATTCCACAGCAGCCTAGTAACTCCATCAAACATCCTCAATTGGATGTCTTCCGTGCCCCTCACTTGGCAAGAAGTATCATTCCCCAGGAAAACCTTTCCCCCATCGGTTTCCTTGAAATTCTTGAACCAATCCCGATGAGGACACATATGATAAGTGCACCCGAAATCCAAGATCCATCTCTTGCTGCCTTCTTGCCCCTTGCTCACATTTGAGCACACAACAAGAACATCATCATCTTGTTTTTCTCCCTTGGCAACCGAAGCCTCTCCATTCATGGTATGGCTTCATCCCTCATCCCTTAACATCTTCCTGCAATCTTCCTTGAAATTACCCTCCTTATGGTAGTACTAGCATCTCTTTCCTCTAAATCTCGGTTTATAGTGCGCTCTCCCATGGCTTTGTCCTCTACTCTTTGGTTTGCCTTGGTAGTAGCCATGGATGTTGCTGCCATACTGAGTTGCTGACCTTCCTCTAATGAACAACCCTTCCCCACTTGATGCTCCCCTCATTTTGGCTTTGAAATCATGAGCCCTTATAGCATTGATCACAATTTCTTTGGTTAGTGTATCTCTTCCATATTCAATAGCACTAATCAAACTTTCAAAATAATCAGGAAGAGAATTCAACAATATAACAACCAATTGTTCATCCAGGAATGTTATACTACAACTAGCCATATCTTGAACTAGTTTGTTAAACACATCAAGATTATATTGCAACTCTTTATTAGGATCCATTTTAAAAGCAAAGATTCATTTAAGAAGATAAATCTTATTAGGGAGAGTCTTGGTAAGAAACAACTCATCTAGTTTCTTCCAAATGACAGCTGGATCTTCTGAGTCTCCGCACTCCCTTGTCATTCTATCTAACATATGCAGAAAGATGGTGTTGTACGCCATCTTCTTCATCTCATTCCACTAGACCTCCGTGATACTTTCTAGAAAAGCATCTTCTTCTCCAATCACCAAGTCCACCTTTTGTTGCATAAGAACCGCTTTGATTTTTCGCTTCCAAAGGGAAAAGTTTCCCTTTCCATCAAACTTCTCAACAATGAAGTTTGAACCCATCTTGCGGAGAAAATCTCAGATTTATGCAGTACCCACAATTGCTTTCCAACTTCTAAATCTCAAGTACACGATAAAATCCTGATCTCAATACCATTATTGAACCTCCAGAACACGATCATATCTTGATCTCAGCACTGTTATTGAATCACCAAAGAAGTTTTCTTTGATTCTTGGAGTCTTGCTCTGATACCCCCTGTTCCAGCTCTGATACCACTATTGCTAGATCCTCGCTCTGATACCACTATTAGAAAATCACCTTCTTGCGGAATCCCAAGTTGTGATATTTCCAAACACCCAAGTCTAGAATGACTTATAATAAACAGCAATCAGACAATCAAAGAAAGAACACAAGCAACTATTATTGAGGTTAAAAAATGTGTCTACGTCCCCGCGAGCTCCTCCGAGTTCTCTGTACTAAATCAATGGAGTTCTTACAATTATAGCAACACCTCTTCAAGAACCTATCTTGTTCTTGAAGAATGAAAGAAGAGAAGAAGAAAGTGATAAGAACTAAGTGTTTCTCTGGAATTTTCCCCAAGAAAATTTCAATTACAAAGCCCTTGAATCCCCAATCTAGGCAACTCTCTCTCTAAACAACCAGCCTCTCTTAAATGAGTCTCTCATGTGTTTAGTATCTTTGCACTATCACACAACATGTGTTCTATTTCACACACATTCTACACACTCTTGCACACTCTTTTTTTATTGCTCCTAGATGGTCCTTTATATAGTGCAACCACTTCTTGAACCAATCTTGAAGTTAATATCAACCTTTAGATCTTGAGGTCCAATCAATCATAGCCCTTTAACAAGTCTAAGTGATCCTGTGCATTTTAACCAAGCCCCACGCACTAGGAGAAGAGTGCTGAAAAACTGGCATCAGGGGTGCTTGGAGTCGTGGCCCAGAACAGGGCAGGCCGCGGCTCCCAACAGGGCACACCACCTCCAGGTCTTTATCCTTGCTGGGCATCGTGGCATTGAGGAGGCTGTGCCGTGGTGCACACCTCCCTGGACTTCCTCCTTTGCTGGTGGCTGTGACGCACACCAGCTGTGCCGCGGTGCACACCTGGACCTGATGCTAAATTCTTCAACCTTTTTAATCCTTAGATAAATACCAACAATATTGTTAAGGATGAAGAAATAAAGGTTATAGTCAGTTTCGATCTTGAGACACCAAATCAAGAGATTGTCTAACTTAGAGGGGCTTACTCAGCTTCCTAGTTTAGGATTGATACACCAATTTATAATTAAATTCAACATCCTAGAATCTAGGGGAAAATCACCATAAGTGTTGTAGGTCTGGATATCATAGACATAAAAAGGGCTACTCTTAACACCTTATAAGCACTTTCAAAATCGAAATCCTCTGGCCAGCCATCTGAGATCCAACCCATACCATCAATAGGCAAATTCATAACTGAATGTAAGACCTCAACAGTAACAGTAAATTATTTACCTATGACCATGGTTTTAAACCCAAGGCCAGAGGGTGAGGACTATTCTAGGTTGGCATAAAATTGATGAATCCGCCTAGGGGGTAGTATTTTTCATGGATTAATACTAGGTGAGTCCATCCTATTTTATCAAAAAGAGGTTTGATATCAAAATTATAGAAATGAATAGATGTAAAATCAATTATTCTACTAGTCATAATCTTCTTAACTTGAATGACATTGTCATACCTTTCTTTGACTTCGGCATTATGAAAACTTGAAGCATCGAGGTCATGGAGAGCCTTCTTACTCATATCAGCTGCTTTTTCTTTCCCTTTAGGCTCTTGAGAAGTCATTTTTCAAGTCTTTTTAGGGTGAGTTGGATTTAGACCGGGGTAAGCCATCTTGATGTGAGGACTTTGAGACATATTGCTCAAGAATGCGAGATTTGAGTGTTTTGATGAGTAGGTAAAATTAAAAATGGAAAGATTTTGCCAGATTTGTCCAAAAATATGAGATTTCTAGAGAAAAAAGTGGAAGCGAACAAAGTCATTTTCAAATTTGGGTGAAAATGACGTTTTAAACTGAAAGGGAGTATTTATATTTTCGGGCATTCAGTCGATTGGGTATCTAGTTCAGTCGACTTAAGTGGTTACATAACTAAATTTAAAAAGTTAGTTACTGTTATTTAGTTGACTGGAAAGATTGTTCAGTCGACTGAACAAGAGGCAAAGAGTTCAAGATTTTTCTAGGTGAGTTTTATGTCGACTATATGAAAGGTTCAGTCGATTGAATCAAAGATTTTAAAAAAAAAAGTTGAACTCTAATTAAAATTTTGCCAGTATGATTTCTTTATGCCATTTTGAGCAAAAAATGACAATTGCTGTTCATTCACACAATGGCGCATATGCAAATGATGAATGTTAATGCAATCAAACATCAAATCATACAAAATTTCTTATTCCAAATTTCGTTCTTATCATACAAAAGCTATCTTCATTCAATGGTTCAGTAAAGATATCAGCAAGTTGTTTTTCAGTAGGAATAAAATCAACTTAGATATCACCTTTTTTTTAGTCTGATCTCTTACAAATTGATGTCTTATTTCAATGTGTTTAGTTATAGAATTTTAAATAGGGTTCTTGGTTAGATTGATTGCACTAGTGTTATCACATAAAATTAGAACATTTTTCAAATCACATGCCAAAATCTTCTAGTTGTTGTTTTATCCATAAAACTTGCAACAATTACCGGCGACTACATATTCCGCTTCGACTGTTGATAGTGCAACCAAATTTTATTTCTTTGTAAAGCAAGTGGTTAACATACAACCAAGAAATTGACTTGTTCCACTAGTACTTTTTCTATCTAACTTAGGAACAACAAAATTAGCATCTGAGTACCCAATTAAGTCAAAATATGATTATCTAGAATACTATAATCCTAGATTTTGAGTGTCAAAATAATATCTTAAAATTCTTTAAACAAAGTGAGAGTCTTTAGGATTAGCTTGAAATTTAGCAAACATGCATACACTAAATACAATATTGGGTCTACTAGTAGTTAAATAAAGTAAGGCCCCTATCATGCTTCTATATTTCTTAAGGAAACTTACAAAAGCCCCCTGGGGTACGTCCCGAGTTACACTTATCATGCTAAGTTTCGAAAACATATACTTACCTTCCTTGACCCTGTTTGACTTTTGACAGACCAATAAAAACTTGCCTAAAATAATAAGAAGACGATATTTCCCTACCTTTGTTTATCTCTTAAAATCAAAATACAAAAAACAACCAGCGGCGGTGTTGGAGCAACCAGCAATGGTGTTGGAGCGAAAAAGGCCAAAATGTGCTTTGCCATCAGCTTGTACCCAATTCATCTTCCTAGGTCTCCATCCCACCCCTCCTTAACACACCATCATGCCACAGCCACCACTTCACTCGACAACTGTTGGAGCAACTAGCGACAGTGTTGGAGTGAAAAGGCCAAAATATCCTCCGCCATCAGCTTGTACCCAATTCACCTTCCTAGGTCTCCATCCCACCCCTCCTTGATACACCACCATGCCACTGCCACCACTTCACTCGACAACTGCTCCTACGATAGCCATAGCTACAACCACAACACAACCCTCGCCTTGACGGAATCTGTTAATGAAATTTTCTCAAGAGTCAGGAGTTAGGAGTCTAATCCCTCTATTTTCTTTTGTATTTTTCTAATAATCCCTCTATTTCTGTGTGGGTGCATCAATGGTGAAACCAGTCTCGCAAGTGATTTCCTCTTTCTTGCAAACTCTAAAGAGCTACATCAGAAAGCCATAGGAGATAACGAGTCTATGCACCATCTCAAAATATAGATCTGTTTTGTCGAGCGCGTTAGAGTACAGGGTCATGAGCCCTAACATGCCCAAGCTCAAGGCCATCGTGCCCACCTCGATCCCAGAGACTGTCTACAACATCAAGTATTACTCCTATGACCAGCACCAGAATCATCCTCCGATCTACCGCACCATCCTTAAGATAATGAAGGAGAAGACTTTTGATGTCACTGATTTCCCTTGGGTTTATTTGATGGCAAAATTCGAGGAGGACGAGAATACCAAAGGATAAGGATACTAGAAATAGGTGATACTTAGCGGATTTTGCATTGTTTGTGATCAGATTATGTCCTGCATTTTCATTTGCAAAATAAATGGGGAAGAAGATAGTGGGAAGAAAACGAAGTAGGGAAGAAGATGAAGTGGGTTGGGCGTTTAATATAGTGAAATAAAAGAAAAAATAATTATTAATTTGTAAATAAATTAAAGAAAAAACAAAAAAGAGAGATGAAAGGGATAAAATAAGGTTTCTAAATTGTTTTAATGAGTTGGAATAACCTTTAATCGAATTTTTAATGATTGACTAACAGAACACTAAAACAGGTAGGTAAATGTATATTTTCGAAAATTGCTATTATAAGTGTAATCGGGGACGTACCTTAAGTGGGTTTTTATAATTTTCCCTATTTCTTAGTATCAACGCTTTTACCTCATTCATCTAAGTCAAGCTTTGTTGAGGTGCTCATGGGAGTCCCAATTGACTTTGCATTCTCTATTCCAAATCTCTTTAGCAAATCTTTAGTGTACTTGGATTAATTGAGGAAGATATCTTCCTTTGGTTGTTTAATTTGAAGTCCAAGGAAACGGTTGAGCTCTTCCATCATGCTCATCTCAAACTCACATTGCATACACTTAGCAAAGTCTTAACACATGGATTCATTAGTAGCACCAAATATGATATCATCAACATATATTTGTACCGTAAAAGTATTATGCTCATGAGTTGTTTTAAAAAGAGTAGTGTCTATTTTTCTCTTGAAAAACCATTATCAAGTAAAACTTGCTTAACCTTTCATACCATGCTCTAGGAGCTTGCTTCAACCCATAAAGAGCTTTAGAAAGTTTATAAACATGGTTTGAAAAGTTAGGATCTTCAAAACCAAGAGGTTATTCAACATAGATATTTTCTTCAATAAAACTATTTAAAAATGCACTTTTTACATCCATTTGAAATTGTTAAAAATACAAATGCAAGGAAATGCGAATAACTTCTAATCTAGCTACAAGAGTAAAAGTTTCATCAAAATCAATTCCTTCTTCTTAATTATAACCTTTAGCTACAAGTCTAGCCTTATTTCTAATTACTATTCCGTTTTCATCTATTTTATTTCTAAAAACCCATTTAGTTCCAATTATCGAATGGTCCTTAGGTCTAGGAACTAAAGTCCAAACTTTGTTTCTTTTAAATTGATTTAATTCTTATTGCGTAGCATTTATCCAATTTTCATCATTTTCAGCTTCATAATAAGTTTTAGCTTCTATTTGAGACAAGAAAGAAATATAATTTTATACATTTCTCATAAAGGATCGAGTTCTTACCCCTTGTGAATGATCACCAATCACTTAATCAATTCGGTGAAAATTTACATACCTCCAATCTTTAGGAAGATCATCTCCTTGTTGACTTGTTGAAGGTTGATCAAGTCTAGGTGCATGTTCCTCTTGAGTTATTTGAGGTTGATTCTCTTTAGGATCAATAATGGGAGTGGTTACATTCATTCTTGGCATGAAACCAACATCATCACCAAGAGAAGCTCTTCTTCTACAAAGAGGATTAGTTTCATTAAATGCAACATGAACTGATTCTTCAACTACAAGAGTTTTTATTTTTTATTTTTATTTAAGACTCTATAAGCTTTGCTAGATGTTAAATAACCTAAGAAAATCCCTTCATCATCTTGGAATCAAATTTACCTAAATTAACTTTATTGTTATTTAAGATGAAGCACTTGTAACTAAAAGCATAAAAATAAGATATATTAGACTTTCTACCCTTCCATAGTTTATATAGAGTTTTCTTAAATATAGGCCTAATTAAAAATCCATTTAAAACATAACATGCGGTGTTTATGGCTTCTGCCCAAAATGATTTTGGCAAACTATTTTCACAAAGTAAAGTTCTACCAATTTCTTTTAAAACTCTATTTTTCCTTTCAACAACACCGTTTTGTTGGGGGTTCCATGAGTTGAAAAATTGTGATCAATACCATTATCATCACAATATTTTGAAAAGTTATGGTTTTCAAATTCTTTTCAATGATCACTTCTTATGCTTGAAATAACAATACCTTTTTCATTTTAATCTTTTTTTTTTTTTTACAAAAGTTTACAAAACCTTTAAAAGTTCCATCCTTATAAGCAATAAAAATGACAAAGGTATATCTAGAATAGTCATCTACAATAACAAGAGTATATTGATGATCACCTAGACTAATAGTGCTTATTGGACCAAATAAGTCCATATGCAAAAGCTCTAAAGGTCTAGAAGTTGAAACCATATTTTTAGATTTAAAATAAGCTCTTGTTTGTTTTCCCATTTGATAAGCATCACAAATTGTATTTTTCAAAATTGATTTTGGGAAGACAAACAACTAAATCAGTTTTAAAAAGAGTTTTGATCCAGTCCATGTTCACATGGCCAAACCTTCTATGCCAGCACCATGAGTTTTCACTAAAAGCAGATAAAATTTTTCGTTTTCCGAAGGTAAAATTTTGAGATCAACTAAGTTGACATTTTCATGTCTTTGGCTAACAAATTTGACCTTGTTACTCTTGATATATATTGTAAGACAATGTGAGGATTGAAATACGATTGTATTACCTTTGTCATGTAATTGGCTTATGCATAGTAAATTAGGCTTAAGGCCTTGCACAAATAAAACATGATCAAGAGTTGAAGAATTTTTACCGACTTTATCATATACCCAATGATCTTCATCTTGGTGTCATCTCCAATGGTGATGTGTCTGCCATCCCGTAGAGTCAACTCTATAAATATGCTTTGACCACCGGTCATGTGCTTCGAGCATCCACTATTAAGGTACCAATTCTCACCTTCAACCTTTGTGTGGAGACATATTTACATCACAAAAGGATACACAACAAAGCTTTTAGCTATTTAAAATTTCTTGAGTCCTTTCGGGTTAGTCCTTGAAAATATGGTTGTCCTTTAGGAACCCATACTTTCTTAGTTCTATAATGCACTCCATAATCTTAATAATGTGCATAATGCATGATCCTAGATTGATAATCATGGTAATTTCTAGGATGTCTAGAATATAAAAATCTATCTTTTCTTGGATAAGAATATCTAGCATTCCTACAATACATGATTCTTGCATTATAAGAGTTATGAGCATATATATTGTTTCTAGGATATTTTTAAAGAAAATAATTGAAAGAAGCTCTTTGTCTTATTGATTAAATAAAACGAATTCAATCGACCCAATAAACAGACTTATAAATACTAAGTCTAATAGGATTACGACACAACAATTTAAATAAGATGCACATAATCTAAGTCTACTAGAACACTTATTAAGAATCCTAATAGGATTCTCAACACTCCCTCTCAAGTTAGAGCATAGATATTACTTGCACCCAACTTGTTACAAATAAATCGAACTCGAAAATCATCTAATGGTTTAGTAAATAAATTTGCTAATTGATCTGTCGACTTCACATGTTTGGTACTAATAACATTTTTGTAGAAACTTTTCTCGAACGATATGACAATCAACTTCAATATGTTTAGTTCTCTCATGAAACACTGGATTTTTTGCAATATGAATAGCTACTTGATTGTCACACACCAAGCTCTTAGGACTTAATTGATTAACCCCAAGTTTTACTAACAACTGCTTTAGTCAAACCATCTCACTAGTAGTATGCGCCATTGCTCTATATTCGGATTTAGCACTCGACCTAGCAACCACAATTTGCTTCTTACTTTTCCATGGTACTAAATTACCTCCAAAAAATACACAATATCTAGTAGTAAAGCTTCTATTAGACGGAGAGTCGACCCAATCTGCATCAGTATAACCTTCAGTTTGAGCATGATCATGATTTTGATAAAGTAAACCATGACCAGGAGTATTCTTAAGATATCTTAAAATTCGAATAACAACCTAATGACTAGTTCGTGGACCATCTAGGAATTGACTGACCACACTGGTTGAAAATGAAATATCAGGTCTAGTATTAGTTAAATAATTCAACTTTCCAACTAAACACCTATATTTCCCTTGATTAGATAATAAGTCACCTTAATTAATTGAAACTTATATATTGGGATCCATATGACTATTTATAGGCTCACGCCCTAGCATTCCAGTATCAGTAAACAAATCAATAACATATTTACGTTGAGATAAAGAAACACTATGACGAGATCTAGCAACCTCGATACCTAAGAAGTATCTCAATTGCCCTAAATCCTTCGTCTGAAATTTAGTACTCAAGAATTGTTTCAGTGCTAGAATTATTTCTTTGTCATCTCCTGTGATCACAATATCATTCACATATACAATCAACAATATTCCTACCTGCCTTACTGTGTTTGTAAAATACCGAATGATCTACACCACATCTGCTGAGGCCAAAATTAATTACTACTTCACTAAACCGACCAAACCACGCTTGAGGAGATTGTTTCAATCCATATAGAGATTTCTTTAATCGACACACTAACCCAGACTCCCTCTAAGCAACAAATCCAGGTGGTTACTCCATCTATACTTCTGGCAGATTACCATTTAAAAAGACAATTTTCACATCCAATTGATGTAGGGGCCAATTAAAAGTAGCTACTAGAGAGATAAACACATGAACAGATGTAATCCTTGCCACTGTATAAAATATCTCTGCATAGTCAATACTATATACTTGTGTATACCCTTTTGCTATTAGGTGAGCTTTTAATCTGCCAATAGTACCATCAGGATGAACCTTTGCAGTATAAAGCCAACGACAATCAACAATAAATTTCCCAGATGGGAGAGGAACCAAGTCCCGTGTATTATTAGTACTCATAGCATGTATTTCTTCATCTATAGCGACTTTCCACCCAGAATGAGACAAAGCTTCTATAATAGACTTAGGAATAAAGACAGAAGAGACCGAAGCAATAAACTAAGCATATGAAGGAGATAAATGATCATAAGACACAAAATTAGCAATTAGATAAGCAGTACATAAACATTTAACTTTACGAAGCGCAATAGGACGATCGTACTCAGATGATGAAGGAGGATTGGGATCTGTTAACAAGGGAGCAATTGGTGGAGCAATAGAGGCGGAAGGTCGTGGACGACGAGAGTAAACTTGTAAAGGAGGAGGATCTAATTGTTTAAGGGGCATGGGAATAGGTAATGGACAAGGAAATGAATCAACCAGATCTGAGATAGAATGAGACTCAGAGTAATACGAAGTAGACTCAAAGAATGTAACATTGTCACAAACAAAGTGTCTTTGTAGTGAGGGACTATAACAATGATAACCTTTCTAGGTATGAGAATAACCTAAGAAAATACACTTTATAGAGCGAGGATCAAGTTTGTCAACCCCTAGATGGTGCTAATGGACAACACAAACAAATCTAAAGACACAAAGAGGAAAGTGAAAGGTAACATCTCTAGGAAAGAGCACGAAGTGGTGGGTTTTGCCATTAAGAATAGAGGATGGCATACGGTTTATTAAGTAACATGTAGTCATAACGACCTCACTCTAAAACAATTTGGGGACATGCATATGAAATAAGAGAGTACGAGTAGTATCCATAAGATGACGATTTTTCCGCTCTACAGCCTCATTTTGTTGGGATGTATTAGAGCAAGATGACTGATGAATAGTGCCAGACTTAGTCATAAAAGTTGTAAAAGGCTCAAAACAATATTCACGAGCATTGTTACTATGAAGCATTTTAATAGATAAGTCAAATTGGGTTTTTATCTTAGCACAAAAAATAGAAAACAACTCAGAACAGTCTTTCATTAAATAAAGCCAGATAAGCCTAAAATAATCATCCGTAAATGTAACGAAATACCGAAATCCAAGTTTGGAAGTCACACGATTTGGACCCCAAATATCATAATGTTCTAATATAAAAGGACTAGACACACATTTATTAATTCGGTAAGCAAATGAAACATGGTGATGTTTACTTAATTGACACGACTCATACTCTAAAGTTGTAACTTGACTCAAAGTAGGAATTAACTTCTTTAGCCTTTCTAAGGATGAATGACCAAAACAGCAATAGATTTGGTGCGGAGATATATCAATTGAGCAAGCAATGGGTTATGGGATAGGATCAAAGTAATATAGGTCACCCGATTCATACCCACCACCAATCCTCTTCCTTGTTTTTAAATCTTAGATAAGAACGTAATCAAGAAGATAGGTAATAGAACAGTTAAGATGTTTTGTAAGCTGACTAACATATATCAAATTATTCAGATAAAAAGGAGCATAAAGAATAGATGATAAAGACATAGAAGAACTAGGGTGCACAGTGCCAATGCCACTAGCAGTGGTTTTAGATCCATCTACAAGAGTAACATCAGGCAAAGATGAAGAGTGATAAAAACTAGAGAAAACATCAATAGTACCTAAAAAGTGATCAACAACTTTAGAGTCAAGGACCCAAGGTCTACATAAAGAGTTACTAGATGATAGACAAGCTTTTTGTGTACTTTTATGGGTGGAAAGAGCAACTGAGGAAGATGTCTGGCTGGCTACCTTATTGTAACGACCCATCCCGGGTTGGCTACCCCCGAGACGGTGTTGTCACATTTTGAAAATCCCAGCACGACACATATGGAACAATAAAATAATAGAGATTTTTACATCAATCCTCAACCCTCAACAGGGGAGATACATCATTTTGATCTTGACTTAAACATTTTATACAATGTAATATGCATGAATATTTACAAAAAAAAAAATTATTTTATTTTCTCATTAGTCTGAGGATGTTGACACGCACGTGCTTATAGATAATGACTTCGTTTGAATCTCAACTCACCAAATTATATGGCTTACCTGCTACCTAAAATCATTGTACAATGAGGAGCGAGCTTCACAAGCTAAGTGATTTAAATTTACTAGAAGTATTCAATTTCATAATCCCAGTTACATCTTATAATCAATTACTTCTAAAAAAATCTTCTGATATTCATTCATTTTTTCCTTAAATAATTCAATAACAGTATTCTGTAATCGCTATTCAATTTCATAATTCCTTTATTACTCAATCTCTTCTTAAGTTACTTATCAGACATATTTCCATATTTCTTCCTTAGCATATTTGTCTCTCTGTGAGACTCATTCCTCTATCAATAAATTTACAATCATAAATAGCACTTTAACATATCAAGCAATAACAATCAATATTTAAAGCAAATACAATGCATGAAGTTAAATGTTATTATTATTGGGAATGTCTTCCCACATGTCGACATGTTTTTATCTTAAATCGGCTGCCTTTTCGGTTCTTTCATTCTTATTTAGATAGGCTGCCTTCCAGGTTTTTTTATTCTCATTTAGACAGGCTACCCTCTCGGTTCTTTTATTGCCAGCACATACCAGCTATCACGATTTTCATTTAGACCGGCTACCCTCTCAGTTCTTTTGTTTTCATTTGGATCGTCTGCCTTCCGGTTCTTTTATTTTCATTTATATGCATATGAATAATGATATGAAATATTCATATGAACAATAATATAGAAACAAACATGAATTCAAATATTTAAATTAGCTATCCTGATTATTCTCAAATTATTATTTGAAAAATTCCACTAAATTCCTCTCCTCATAAATCATATCAAATCATTAACCATAGCTCGTCAAGATCCACTAAATTTCCTCTCCTTATAAATCATATCAAATCGTCAATCATAGCTCATCAAGAATTTCACTTATCGCCTTTATTATTAAATCGACTCATTATTCCAATAATATTATTTCTCATAAAATAATTCTCTACACATCCACTATTCCTATTATACCTATCAACCAACTTTCACCTATCACCAAATCATAAGTTAATGATTTATTCAAATACTATCACTATATATTTCATATTTATCTTGATTACTTAAAGTAAATCTAACTCACCACGTAGCACTTAGAGCTACCCGTGGATCACCTCCTTGCCTTTCCTGCCCCTCTCAGCAATTTTTCCTGATTGCTAATCGTCAACACCTAACATAATATTTATATTAAATTTCTAATTTATTCTTCAATTCTTCCATAATTCACACCCTTTGAAAATTCCCACTTTGAATTCCGGAAAATTTCATGTATGCTAAAATTTCAAAAATAAACTTCACGTTATTTACCTTTTGTTTTTCTTAGAGCTTCCCGTGATTCTCTGTAAAATTCTCCTGCAAATCCCTTCAAAATTTTACGCTTTCAACCTTTCTTTCAGTCCCCAAGTGTTTAAAGAAATAAAGTAATTTGAATCATATTTAAAAGAAAACCAAACAGGATTTGGTAAGCAATTAATAAAAAAAACCTAAAACTATATATATATATATATATATATATATATATATATATATATATATAAGAAAACTTTTACACAGCACTCAACACCTTACCTCCCTTGTATTGTGCCATGAAATTGTGGTGTTGTATCACATGCAGCACTACAATTCTCTCTTGGCAATAGATACTGCCACCTGTTGCCACTTTTTTTTTTTTTTACTTTCTTTATCTTTATCTTTATCTTTATGTTGTTTACAAATTTTTTTTTTTGTTTTCCATTTTCTTTGTAACTACACCTCCACGCATCCAGTTTTTTTTAAAGAATTATTTTATTCAATACTAAATCTTTCACACGTGTATATATATATTATTTTAATTTTATGTCATATTTATCAAATTACTTCTTTACCCATACTTTAAGAACACGGGTATTACAATTATACCCACCTTATAAAAATTTCATCATCGAAATTTCTTTACCTAATCAAGAAACCAATTGTGAATAATATTTCTTCATAGTTGCCTCACACTTGCATGTAATCTCTTCAACATCCTTATTCCACCACATAACTTGAACTAATGAAATTATTTTATTATACAAGACTTGGTCTTTTCTGTCTAAAATTCTCACTGGTACTTGTATAAAAGTCGAATCTTTCTGAATTTCTACGTCTTAGCTAGAAATATTATCAGATTTATCAAGTAAGCGCATTCGCAAAAGTGAAACATGGAATACGTTATGTCACTGCTTCAACTCTAGAGGAAAATCCAAGCTATTCCTCATAGGGTCCCATTTACATCAGACTCAACTTTCCTTTCTTTTTGATCCTCAACACACCTTTTCATGGAGATATTTTTAAATACACCCAATCACCTATTTGAAACTCAAGAGGTCTTCTTCTATTATCAATGTAGCTATTCGGTTTACTATGTGCTACTTTAAGGTTCTCTCTAACCAGTTTGATCATCTTATTTGTTAGCTTAATAATTTATGAACCAAATATATTTCTTTCTCCCACTTCTTCCCAACATACTAGAGTTCTACACCTTCTACCCATCTGTTGATAATGAAAAGGCTATATTAAATTGTAACAGCATATCCGTGGCTTTCTGAAAGCCTCTCCAAAACCAAGATGTAATTCTAGCATCTCTATTTGATACTATGCTTAATAGTATTCCATACAACCTCACAATCTTAGCTACATACAATTTAGCCATCTTTTTAGGATTCCAATTAGTTTTAATAGGAAGAAATTGAGATGACTTAGAAAGTCTATCTACTATCACTTACACTGTATCGTGACCTCTCTAGGTATGGGAAAATGCAGAAACAAAATCCATACTCACACATTTTTTTTCTATGGTCATTTAAGCAAAGAAAGAGGTGTAGTAAGCCTCCTGGATGTTTATTCTCTAACTTCACTTACTGACCAACCAAACATGTAGAAATATATTCAGCTACATCC
Source organism: Bretschneidera sinensis (assembly GCA_023935145.1). Lineage (NCBI taxonomy): Eukaryota > Viridiplantae > Streptophyta > Magnoliopsida > Brassicales > Akaniaceae > Bretschneidera > Bretschneidera sinensis. Next base: position 72,196,730 of record CM043702.1, on the reverse strand, counting down.
TTCATCAATCCTGACTACCAGTAATTCTATCTCAATTCTCCATACATCTTATTGTTACTTGGTTGCATCGACTATATATCACCACGTGCCTCTCTTAATATCTCCTTTCTCAACTCAACATTATTAGGAATACAATTCCTATGTTCCAATACCAAAATACCGTCATTTCAAATTTTGAACTTATATTGCTTTCTAGTAAGCACTCAATGCTTAATATTTTCTATCTCTTCATCCCTACCTTGCATCTCTAAAAGGAATTTTACTATGGATGATTGTACAACCATATTTGTTAAAAATGATTATCTATCACTGATATTCAACTTCATTCTTATCTCTCTTTTAATAGCAGATAATCTTCTTATAGATTTTCTACTCAATGCATCAGCTACCACCTTCGCCTTTTCTAGGTGATAGTGAATTGTACAATCATAGTCACTAGTAAACTCAATCCACCATCTTTGCCTCAAATTCAACTCTCTCTTAGTAGGTAAGTATGTCAAACTCTTATGATCAATGAATATCTCATAAGTGGCTCCATACAGATGATGTCTCCAATCTTTAAAGTAAACACTATGGCAGTCAACTCTAAGTCATTGGTAGGGTAATTTCTCTCATGATTCCTCAATTGCCTAGAAGCACACGTCATTACCTTCTCATGTTTCATCAGCACACATCCCAACTCTTGATAAGATGCATCACTATACACCATAAATCTTTCATCACCAGAAGGAAGCACCAATACTGGAGCTGTAGTCAATTTCTCTTTTAGAAATTGGAAACTTTTCTTACACTCCCACACCATATAAATCTCACATCTTTCCTACTCAGTCTACTCAACAGTACTACAATAATAGAATTTTTTTTGAAAGAATCTTCTATAATAACCAGCTAAGCCCAAGAAGATTCTAATCTCAGTCAAATTAGTTGGTCTCTCCTAACTTAACATTGCCTCTACGTTTTTTGGATCAACTATTATGCCATTTCTAGATATTACATGCCCCAAGAAAGTTATCTCATTCAATCAAAATTCATATTTAGAAAATTATAGCATAAAATCTCTCTTTCATCAAAATTTCTAACATAATTTCTAAATGTTTTACATGCTCTTCCTTAGTCTTAGAATACACCAAGATGTTATCAATGAACGCAACCACATGATTATCAAGAAATGGTTTAAACATTTTATTCATCAAGTCCATGAATGTTTTTGGAACAGTAGTCAACCCAATTGGCATCACTATAAACTTATAACCATAAAGTGTCCTACAAGCAGTCTTAGACATGTCTCCTTCTTTTATTCTCAAATGGGTGATAATCTGATCTTAGGTCTATCTGAGAAAATACCTTTGCTCCCTGTAACTTCTCAAATAAATCAACTATCCTGGGTAAAGGATATTTGTCCTTAATGGTTATCTTATTCAACTATCTGTAGTCTATACACAATCTTATCATTCCATCTTTCTTCTTCACAAACAACATAGGGCTCCCCAAGGTGACATACTAAATTGAATAAATTGTTTATCTAACAACTCTTGAACTTTAAACTCTCTTAACTCAGTGGGTGTCACTCTGTAGGGTGCTATAGATATAGGTGATGAACCTAGTATCACATCAATAGAGAATTTAATCTCCCTACTTAGAGACAAACTAGACAACTCATCAATAAAATACATTAGAATAATCTTTTACCACTAAGATTTATTCTAATTTCCTATTTCCCCTTTAAAAATCCATTATGTATGCCAAATACTCCTCACAACCCTTCTTCAAACATCCACTAGTAGTCAGAGCAAAATAAGATAGTTCAAGAGCATTATGTTCTCCTTGAAAGTTAAACTTCTCATGTCCATATCTTGAACACTACATTCTTTCTAAAACAATCAACCATATTCAAAGAAAACAAATCAACTTCAAACTCTCTATTACTAATACGAATCATACAACCCTTGTAAACATTTATGATTATCACACTATCTTTAGTGGAAGTTTCAAAAATAACATTATGCATCAAAGTACTAATACATACTTCAATAGACTTCATATGAATACTGGATGCAAAATAATGGGTTGCACCAAGATCAACCAACATTGACATGTCTACCTTTTCTATATACAAAGCACTTCGAATTAGGACAATTCTAGGATAAATATCTTATCTGAATACATCTATACAAACTTTTGTCTCTCGATCATACATAAGATTACCACTTCCCCTTGGTGGCATACTTACTTCCTCTACAATGACTCCCAATTCTCATAACTCGTCTCCCAAATCTAAGAGTCCCACAGATATTACTTTAAGCTATAGAAACAATAGATCCTGCTTGCTCCTGACTCTGTATTGCAGTTTCTTGTAACAAGGAATGCCTCACATGGGGTGGTCTCTCACCCTGTACACTCATACCACCACTACCTCTACAACCTTCATGTCTAAGCCTCTTTAACCACTCTTTCTCTTTCCCTTAAACTCCATCACATCTTTCTCAATCTGAAATGATATATCCACCAACTTGACATAATTTATATGCCTCATGTAAGATAGTTTTGATCAAATCTTTAAACATATTTTATCTATGAACCTCTTACACTTTCTCTCCTCTAGGTCTACCATTTTCGATACAAACCGTGTCAAAGCCACAAATCTGCTATCATACTGAGTCACAGTCGATATGTTTTACCTCAAGTAATGAAATCTCTCTTCTGTTAGGCTCTGAAAGTATATGAGCAATATTTATAAAAGAAAAAGCCTCCTTAAACCTACTCCAAGTTAAAGGTTTATCAACATATGCACTTACTCTGGGAAGATTATCCTCCCACCATTCCAAAGCTTCTCCTTCTAACTCAAACGAAGCAAAAGCAACCCTCTGCCTGTCAGTTACTGGTAAAATACCAAATAATCTCATGTTTCACCCAAAACTCGGGCTCAAAAGGATTCATAGATCCTTTAAACAACAAGGCATTCAACTTAATATATCTAACAAAACAATCTCTCTGCATCTCGTGCGTAAACTCACTTTTCCCCTTTTGAACATTTATCATTACTGGATTTTCAATAACCTCAGGCATTGCTCCAGCTTGTTCATCAAGTCTATGCTATAGACTATCAACTCTATCATCTGTTAGATCCATTTTCTCAAGAGCATGAGTAAGAACTTATCTTAACTCATCTCTTTCAACTCTAGATTCTATTATACCCCTATTAATGTCAATTATACTGTCAACAGGTTCCCTTCTAGGAACCACTGATTCAAACTCAACCTCGACTTATCAAAATATTGGGGGCCTACTCCGCCCTCTCAAATCAAAAACTCTAACTCTAGCTCTAGCACGTCCACGTCTCATCCTCAGACTATTCATTATAATATAATTTGTTTTAATCTTCCACTTTCTTACATTTTATGCAGTCTATAAAATCATAAAACCTAATGCTCTGATACCAAAATTGTAACGACCCATCCCGAGTTGGCCACCCCCGAGACGGTGTTGTCACATTTTGAAAATCCTAGCACGACACATATATGCAACAATAAAATAATAGAGATTTTTACATCAATCCTCAACCTTCAACAAGGGAGATACATCATTCTGATCTTGACTTAAAAATTTTATACAACATAATATGCATGAATATTTACAAATAAATTTTTATTTTATTTTCTCATTAGTCTGAGGATGTGGACACGCACGTGCTTACAGATAATGACTTCGTCCGAATCGCAACTCACCAAACTATTTATCATGCCTACTCCCTGATATCATTATACAATGAGGAGTGAGCTTCACAAGCTTAGTGAATTAAATTTACTAGAAGTATTTAATTTCATATTCCCAGTTACATCTTATAATTCAATTACTTCTAAAAAAATCTTTTGATATTCATTCATCTTTTTCCTCAAATAATTCAATAAAAATATTATGTAATCACTACTCAATTTCATAATTCCTCTGTTACCCAATCTCTTCTTAAGTTACTCATAATACATATTTCAATATTTCTTCCTTAGCTTATTTGTCTTTCTGTGAGACTCATTCCTCTATCAATAGATTTATAATCATAAATAGCACTTTAACATATCAAGCAATAACAATCAATATTTAAAGCAAATGCAATGCTTAAAGTTAAATGTTATTATTATTGGGAATGTCTTCCCACATGTCGACATGTTTTTATCTTAGACCGGCTATCTTCTTGGTTTTTTCATTCTCATTTAGACAGGTTACCTTCCCGGTTCTTTCATTCACATTTAAATCGGCTGGCTTCCCTGTTCTTTCATTCTCATTTACACCGACTGTTTTCCCAGTTCTTTTATTCTCATTTAGACCGGTTGCCCTCCCGGGTCTTTTATTTTCAGCACATACTGGCTGCCACAGTATTCATTTAGATAGACTACTCTCTGGGTTCTTTTATTTTCATTTAGTCTGGCTGCCTTCCTGGTTCTTTTATTTTCATTTAAATGCATATGAATAATGATATGAAATATACATATTAACAATAATATAGAAACAAACATGAATTCAAATATATAAATTAGCTATCCTGATTATTCTCAAATTATTATTTGAAAAATTTCACTAAATTCCTCTCCTCATAAATCATATCAAATCATCAACCATAGCTCGTCAAGATCCATTAAATTTCCTCTCCTCATAAATCATATCAAATCATCAACCATAGCTCATCAAGAATTTCACTTATTGCCTTTATTATTAAACCGACTCATTATTCCAATAATATTATTTCTCATAAAATAATTCTCTACAGACACTATTCCTGTCATACCTATCAACCAACTTTCATCTACCACCAAATCATAAGTTAATGATTTATTCAAATACAATCACTATATATTTTTTATTTATCTTGATTACTTAAAGTAAATCTAACTTACCACGTAGCACTTTTAGGTACCCATAGATCACCTCTTTGCCTTTTCCTGCTCCTCTCAGCAATTTCCCTCGGTCGTTGATCGTCAACACCTGGTTTAATATTTATATTAAATTTCTAATTTATTCTTCTATTTTTCCATAATTCACACCCTTTGAAAATTCCCACTTTGAATTCCGAGAAATTTCATGTTTGCTAAAATTTAAAAAATACACTTCACGTTATTTACCCTCTGTTTTTCTTAAAGTTTCCCGTGATTCTCTATAAAATTCTCCCATAAACCCCTTCAAAATTTTACTCTTTCAACCTTTCTTTCGGTCCCTAAGTGTTTAAAAAAAGAGAGTAATTTGAATCATAGTTGAAAGAAAACGAAACAGGATTTAGTGAGTAATTAATAAAAAAAACCTAAAATTGTATATATATATATATATATATATATATATGTATAAGCAAACTTTTACACAACACTCAGCACCTCACCTCCCTTATATTGTAACACGAAATTGCGGTGTTGTATCACATGTACCACCATAATTCTCTTTTGGCAACAGGTGCTGCCACTTATTGCCACATTTTGGGTTTTTTTTTTCTTTTTTTTACTTTTACTTTTACTTTTACTTGTACTTACTTTTTATTTTTATTTTTCTTTATCTTTATTTTCATTTTGTCCAAGAAATTTTTTTTTGTTTTCCATTTTCTTTGTAACTACGCCTCCACGCGTCCAGTTTTTTTTAAGAATTATTTTATTCAATACTAAATCCTTCATGTGTGTGTGTATATATATTATTTTAATTTCATGTCATATTTATCAAATTACTTCTTTACCCAAACTTTAAGAACACGGGTATTACACTTATACTGTAAGAGTTCATCATAATCATCTTTGGAAATCACCATAGAAGTTGAAGGCATAGAATTTGAGGAGGTAGATACACACTCAACAGAACTAGAAGTAATAACATTAGCAACCATGAGATGACCAACTAACTTCCAACATATTTTTCAAGTATGCCCGAAATGACAACAATAGGTACATTAACGAAGTGAACCTCTACTAACACCATTACTACCACGACCAAATGAAGTGTTATTATGATCACTACCATGACCTCCCCTACCACTTCCTCTACCACCACGACTACTTATATTATTTCCATTTGTTTGACCTCCTTGCCAACCATTTGTTTGACCTTATAGCACACAAGCATAAGTCTCAGACCATGTAGGAAGTTTTGCCTCTCCTAGTATTTGGGATCGAATTGGTTTATACTCAGGTTTTACGCCACCCAAGAATGTGAGTACCTCGATTTGCTATTGTTGTCTTTGAATGGCCTTTACATCGGTAGAAATAGGCATTAAAGTACGCAATTCTAAAAATATTTTCTTTATATCAGCAAAATATTCAGTGACATCTCAATCACCTTGTTGTCCATGAAAGAACTTGGCATTCACATCATACATCCGATTAAGACTGCTAAAATATAACAGACGAACATAGTCCCAAACTTCCTTACAAGTTTCAAGATGTGTACATAAGTCGGCAATTTGGTGCTCCATTGAATTCCATTATAAAATGATGAGTAAGGAATCCTCTTGTTCCCATGTATCAAACAATTTTGGATCGGTAGGCGGATCATCAGTAAGAAATTTTCGCTTGCCTTGACCAGTGATGTAACGCCCATCCCGGGTTGGCCACCCCTGAGACGGTATCATCACATTTTCAAATCCTAGCACGACACATTTATGCAACAACAAAAATAATACTAACAGAAATATTTTATATCATTCTGATATTAACTTAAACATAATATAAAAACGCAAAATGCATGAGTATTTACAAATAATTTTTTTTATTTATTTCCTTTTCTCAATTGTTAGAGAATATCGACACATACGTGGCTTAAAGAAAACGATTTCGCTTGATTCTCAACCCACCATACTCTTTGTCCTGCCTGCTACCTGAAATCATTGTACAATGAGGATGAGTGTCACAAGCTCAGTGAGTTAAATTTACTAAAAGTATTCAAATTGCATAAATAACCCTTTAATATTTAACCATTCATCTCTCATATAACTAGATAGTAGCATAATGTCTAACATTTAAATAATTCCTATCATATCATATTTCTATGTCTTTCTCTCACTGTAACTGTCTCTCCCTGTGAGACTCATTTATTTATAATTACATGCATAACATGAATTACATTCAGTAAAAATATCAACATGTAAAACAGATACAACGCATGAATTATTATTATGGGAACATCTTCCCACATGTCGACATATTATCTTAGACCGACCCCCTCCCGGTTTTTTTATTTACAGCTTATCCCGGCTGTCATGGTATTTATTTCCAGCATATACCAGCTGTCACGGTGTCCTTTTTATTTCCAGCATATCCTGGCTATCACGGTTCTTCAATTAGACCAGCCCCTTCCCGGTTCCTTCGGTTCTCTTATTTAATGCATATGTATTTGAATAATGATATAAAATATGCATATGAACAGTAATATAAAACCCCATGAATTCGAAATATTTAAATTAACTATCTAGTCTTTCCTCAACTTCTGCTTGATAAATTTCATAATTTTCTGCTCCTCATATATCACATCAATTTATTAACCAAAACTCGTCAATAATTTATTTATCCCCATCATTATTAAATCAACTCATTATTCTAATAATATTTATTTTCACATAATAATTTTCTACGTGTCCAATATTCATATCATACATATCAATTTAATTTTTATCTACCACTAAGCATAAGCTAATAATTTATTTTAATATTATTAGTAGATATTTTATTTTTATTTAGATTACTTAAAGTAAATCTAACTCACCACGTAGCACTCAAAGCTACCCTGGATAACCTCCTTGCCTTTCGTGTTCCTCTAAGAAATTTTCCTCGGTTGCTGTTCGTCAACACCTAACATAATATTTGTTTTAAATTTCTAATTATTTCTTCAATTCTTCATAAACCACACCCTTTGAAAATTCCCACTTTGAATTCCGGGAAATTTCGTGAATGCTAAAAATTCAAAAATAAACATTACATTATTACCTTCTGTTTTTCTGATAGCTTCTCGTGACTCTCTATAACATTCCCCTGTAAACCTCTTAAAAATTTTGCTTTTTCGACCTTTCTTTCGGTCCCGAAGTGTTTAAAGAAAACGAATGATTTGAAAGAAAATAAACAAAATTTGGTAATTATATATTTTGTTTACATATTAGTGTGTATATATTTAGGAAAACTTGTTGAAACAAAAAAAAAAAAATGGCAGCTCAACTTTTTTGTTTGCACCATCAGCATTTCTTCTGCCAAAATTGCTCCACGTTTTTTAGACTTGTAACCTATATAATTAAGTTGGCAGCTAACTCCCCCAAGTCCTCCACTTTTTGCTACTTGTAAAGGATACATTTAACTTGGCAGCAGGTGCTACTGCCACTTTTGTTTTTTAAAAAACTTTTTTTCTCTTTCTTTTTCTTTTTCCTTTTCTTATATACTGTTCACGAATTTTTTTTAAAAAATTTCTTTATTCAAATACTAATAAACCTTTCACATATATTTTCTTTTAATTCCATGTCATATTATTAAATTACTTCTTTACCCTTACTTTACAAATACAGGTATTATAATTCTACACACCTTACAAAAATTTCATCCTCGAAATTTCCTTACCTAAAATCAAGAAAAGAGTTGGGGGTAATCCTTCCTCATTCTTGCTTCATGCTCCCATGTGACTTCTTCGACATCTTTATTTCGCCATAATACTTGAATCAAAGAAATAACTTTATTGCGTAAGAAATGTTCCTTTCTATCTAGGGTTCTGACTTATTTGCATAAAAGTCAAATCTTCCTGAATTTCTATTGCCTGATTCGAGATACTACGAGATTCCTCGAGTAAGTACTTTCTCAGCAGTGGCACATGAAACACATTATGTAATTGCTCTAATTCTGGAGGCAAATTCAAATGATATGCTACTGGTTTAATTTTCTCGATCACCTCATACGGCCCCACAAATCTCGAGTTTAGCCTTCCTTTCTTCTTAAATCTCAAAACTCCCTTACCCGAAGATATCTTCAAAAATACCCAATCACCAACTTTGAACTCGAGAGGTCGTCTTCTTTTATCAGCATATCCTTTATGTCTATTTTGGGCTGCTCTGAGGTTCTCCCTAACCAGTTTGATCCTCTTAGTAGTCAAGTCTATCATTTCTGGGCCATATATATTTCTTTCTCCAACTTCTTCCTAGCATACTTGAGTTCTACACCTTCTACCAAATAAAGCCTCGAAGGGTGCCATCCCACTACTAGTTTGATACTGATTATTGTATGCAAACTCAATCAACGGAAAATAAGCATCCCAGCTCGCTGAAAAGCTCAATACACTTGCCCTCAGCATATCTTCTAGTATTCTGATGATTCTCTCCGTCTGCCCATCAGTTTATGGATGAAAAGTTGTACTAAACTGTAATTGCATACCCATAGCTTCTTGGAAACCCCTCCAAATTCTAGAGGTAAATCTAGAATCTCTGTATGATATGATACTCAAGGGTACTCCATGTAATTTTACTATCTCTGCTACATACAACTCAGCCAACTTTTTTGGACTCCAAGTAGCTTTAATAGGAAGAAAATGTGAAGACTTAGAAAGTCTATCCACTATAACCCACAGAGCATCATGTCCCCTCTGGGTACGGGGAAAACCAGAGACAAAATCCATACTCACATTTTCCTATGGCCATTCAGGTATTGGAAGAGGTTGTAATAAACCTGCTGGATGTCTATTCTCAACCTTCACTTGTTGACAAATCAAACATCTAGAAATATATTATGCTACATCCTTCTTCATCCCTAACCACCAATAATTCTTTCTCAACCCCCTGTACATCTTATTATTACCTGGGAGCATGGAATATACAGAATCATGGGCCTCCCTCAGTATCTCCTTTCTCATCTCTAAGTCATTGGGAACACAAACTCTATGCCCCAATACTAGTATACCATCTTCTATAATTCTAAACTCGGTTGGCTTCCCACTCAACACTTCTCACCTGATCTTCTCTATCCCCTCATCTCTACCCTACATCTGTAATAAACGATCAATAATAGAAGATTGTATCACCATATTTGCCATTAATACTCCTCTATCAATGACACTCAATTGCATCCTCAATCTTCTTAATTTTATCATCAGGCTAGTATTATGACTTCCAATAGCAGCTACTCTCCCTATAACCTTTCTACTCAATGTGTCAGCTACTACATTAGCTTTTCTTGGATGATAATGAATTGTACAGTCATAATCACAAATCAATTCCATCCACCTCCTCTGCCTCAAATTGAACTCCTTCTGAGTTGGTAAATGCTTCAAGCTTTTATGATCAGTAAAAATTTCACACTTGGCTCTATATAGATGATGTCTCCAAATCTTCAAAGCAAAAACTATAACAGCCAATTCTAAATCATGGGTCAGGTAATTCCTCTCATGGTTCTTCAGTTGCCTAGATGCATAAACTATAACTCTCCTATGTTGCATCAACACACATCCCAACCCCTGATGTGACGCATCACTATAAACCACAAATCCTTCATCACCAAAAGGAAGCACTAATGCCGGGGCAGTAGTCAGTTTCTCTTTCAATAGCTGGAAACTTCTCTCACATTCCTCTGACCACCTAAACTTCACATCCTTCCTGGTTAACTTAGTCAAAGGTTTAGCAATGATAGAAATTTTTTGGATAATTCTCCTGTAATAACCAGCCAACCCCAAAAAGCTTCTAATTTCAGTTACACTCGTGGGTCTTTCCCAATTGAACACTGCTTCTACTTTTTATGGGTCAATTGCTATCCACTCTCCCGACACAACATGGTCTAAGAAAGATATTTCGCTCAACCAAAACTCACACTTAGAGAACTTCGCATTTGATTTCTCCTCAAAATCTCCAGCACTATCTCTAAATATCGCATATGCTCCTCTTCATTCTTGGAATATATCAAAATATCATCAATAAACACAATCACAAATCTGTTCAATAATGGTTTAAACACCCGATTCATAAGGTCTATAAATATTGCAGGAGCATTAGCCAATCAAAAGGCATCATCAAGAACTTATGATCTCCATAACGTGTCTTACAAGCAGTTTTAGGCACGTCTCCCTCCTTTATCCTCAATTAATGATAACCCGATCCCAGGTCCATCTTAGAAAACACTCTAGCTCCCTGTAACTGCTCAAATAAATCATCTATCCTGGGCAAAGGATATATATTCTTGATGGTGATCATATTCAATTGTCTATAATCAATACACAACCTCAATGTCCCATCCTTCTTCTTGACAAATAACACAGGGGCTCCCCAGGGTGAGATACTAGGTCGGATAAACTATTTATCTAGCAACTTCTGAAGCTGAACTTTTAACTCTCTCAATTTAGCTGGTGCCATTCTATTGGGGGCTATGTATATGGGTGCTGATCCTGAAATCACCTCAATAGAAAACTCAATTTCCCTATTGGGAGGCAACTCACTCAATTCTTCGGGGAAAACATCAGAAAAATCTTTTACTACCAAGATTTCTTTTAACTTCCTACTCTCTTTGCCAGAATCCACCACATAGACCAAATACCCTTCACAACCCTTCCTCAACCATTTGTTAGCAGTTAAGGCAGAAATAAGACAATTTGTAAGTATCTTACGTTCTCCCTAAAAATTAAACTCCTCCTGTCCGGGTATCTTGAATACCACATTTTTCCTAAAATAATCTACCCAAACATGATATGTCGATAACCAATTCATCCCTATAATTAAATCAAAATCTGTCATATCTAAAGGCAATAAATCAACTTCAAATTCTCTATCAGCAATATTAATCACACAACCTCGATAGATTGTCCTGATAATAACCCTATCTCCAGTAGGAATCTCAACAATAATTACATGCATCAAAGGACTAGCACTAGCATCAATAAATTTCATATAATTACTAGATACAAAAGAATGGGTTACACCAGGATCAATCAATAATCTAGCAGGCCTACCAAGGATAGATATCATACCCATAACAATATCAGGAGTGGCTTGTGCATCCTGTTAGGTCAATGCATAGACTCTGTCATCTTTGGACTTAATCTGGCTGCCACGTCCTCGCTCTATTACCGATCCTCGACCTCTGCCCCGCACACCCCCTGATCAGTCACCTCTCTCCACCGATCTCCTCCCAACACTTCCAATGCCTACATCAGCAGATTTCCCCGCTGGACAATCTGCAACAACATGTCATCCCCACCACATACAAAGTATATCTATATAGGGCAATTTCGAGCCAGATGCCCCATCTGATTACATCTAAAGCAGACCTTTGCCTCTTGATCATACATCAGGTTACCACTTCCCCCTTGTGGCATACCTACTCATTTACCATAACTCCCAATTCCCATAGCTTGTCTCCCAAATCCAGGGGTCCCACTAGTATTACTCTAAGCTACAGAAGCAACCGATCCTGCCTGCCTCTGACTCTGCACTATAGTTCCTTGCGACAAGGAACCCCTCTCTGGGGTGGTCTCCTTCCCTGTACACCCATACTGCTACCACCTCTAGGTCCCTCAAATCTAAACCTCTTCAGCCGATCCCTCATACCTCTCAACTCCATCAATTCCTTCTCAATCTGTAATGCTTTATCCACCAATACAGCATAATTCCCTATGCTCATATAAGAGAGTTAAGTCCGAATGTCATAGTTTAATTCGTCTAAAAATCTCTTACATTTTCTCTCCTCTGTATTCACTAATTCAGGTAAAAACCTTGACAGGGCTATGAATCTACTATCATATTCAACCACCGATAAATTTCCCTGCCTTAAATGAATAAAATCTCTTTCTTGTTGTGCCCGAAAGGTATCTGGGAAATACTTTACAAAGAATTCATCCTTAAACTTACTCCAAGTTAAAGGTTGTTCTACCCGTGTGCATACCCTGGGCAAAATATCCTCCCACTATTGAGAAGCCTCACCCTCCAGCATAAATGAAGCAAAAGCAACCTTCTGTCTATCTGACACTAGTAAGGCCTCAAAATATTTCTCTACATGTCTAATCCACTACTTCGCTTCCACAAGATTTACAGATCCTCTAAAAGACTGAGGTTTAAACTTAAAAAATCTCACAAAATAATCACCTCGTATCTCATGTACAAACACACCTCCCTCATAAACCTCTTGCCTCACCACATCAGGGTCTCTTATACCCCTTTCCTCTAATATTCTCAGTAGATTATCAGTTCTTTTCTTCAGATGCATTCATCCTCTCTATAGCACAATTAAGAGCTTCTTTTAATTCATCCTTCCTACCCTCAAATACTCCCCCAGCTCTACTAATACCAGCAGCACTATCAACATGTTCCTTCGCAGGAATCACAAACTCAACTTCCTTCTCTACTTCAGTTCTAAAAAATGGGGGTTCTACCACGTCCATTTTGATTCAGAATCCTACCTCTAGCTCTCACATGACCACATGTCATCCTTAGACTTTGCATTTAAAAATATAGTTTATTTAGATCTTCTACTTTTTAAGTTTTCCTGCCGTCTACAGAATCTTAAAACCTAATGCTCTAATACCAAAATTGTAATGACCCATCCTGGGTTGGCCACCCCCGAGATGGTGTCATCACATTTTAAAATTCCAGCACAACATAGATATGCAACAACAAAAATAATACTAACAGAAATATTTTATATCATTATGATATTAACTTAAACATAATATACAATGCAAAATGTATGATTATTTGCACACAAAAATTATTTGTTTGCTTTTCTCAGTTGTCTGAGGATATCGACACGTACATCGTTTATAGAAAATAATTTCGTCTAATTCTCAACCCACCATACTATTTGTCCTGCCTGCTACCTGAAATCATTGTACAATGAGGGATGAGCTTCACAAGCTCAATGAATTAAATTTACTGAAAGTATTCAAATTGAATAAATAACCCTTTAATATTTAATCATTCATCTCTCATATAACTAGATAGTAGCATAATTTCTAACATTTAAATAATTCCGATTGGAGAGAGTTACCGGAGACAATCTTGGACTCCATAGGGAAAAATTATAATCCGCTAAAAATAATTCAGTAACCAAATGGGTTATTAACCAAGGAACCAAACAATTGCTAACCAAGGAACTAAACAGGTGCTAACCAAGTAACCAAACATGTGCTAGTGCTAACCAAGTAACCAAACAGGTGCTTGTTCTAACCAAGTAACGAAACGGGTGTTAATGAAGTAACCAAACATGTGTTGGTGCTAGCCAAGTAACTAAAAAAACTGTCAAAGTAACCAAACAAGACTAATCAAGTAACCAAACAAGAGGCTAGAGTTGGAACCAGGTCAGAAAAGATGCCGAAGCAAGTAGGAGACGGAGACAGAGATGGAGCCAGGGTCGGGTTTTGATTACCGATGACGTCTGGTGCTGATGGTGGTTGTAGATCCGATGTTGAGTGGTCGGATCATGGTAGATCAAAGGTAGGCAGGCGTGGTGACGTGATGGGGTTAGAAGTCTGGATCTACGGGAGCGCGACAGAATTGGACAGTCATGGCAACGTGACAGGATCAGACCAAAAACACTCGTTGCAAGCGTCTGGATCTGGTGGTGGGCTTGATCCAGTGTTAGATGGTCGAAAACGAGAGATCGAAGCTTTTGCAGGCGTTTTGGTTCATTTTCAACAAGATGATGGCGCATGGTGGACAGAATGGTGTAGATCAAAAAAATCTAATCCTGATGGTATGCTCGGGTGATGTCGGATAATAAAGTGGTGTTGTAGCGACGCGTGGAAGACTGGCAGCTGATCGGTGATTTTTTTTTACTACAATATCGCAAGGAGAAAATCGCTTTTATACCATGTTGAAGACAATAATTGAAAAAAGCTCTTTGTCTTATTGATTAAATAAAACGAATACAATCGACCCAATATATAGACTTATGAAAACTAAGTCTACTAGGATTAGGACACAAAAATTTAAATAAGATGCATATAATCTAAGTATAATAGAACACTTATTAAGAATCCTAATAAGATTCTCAATAGATATGAATGATAGTTTCTTCTAGGATATGCATTCCTAGCATGTGAATATTTTGAATGAGCATACCTAACATTTGCATATCTAGAATGAGCTTATATATTTCTTGGTTATCTATTCCTAGCATTGGCATGTGAATATCTACCATAGGAATTGACATTTGAATTCTTAAGCTTCCAAGAATTTTTCAAAAGACCATTATCAACATTACTAGGAGCCTTAGAAGTAGAGGGTTCATCAACACATGTTGCTTTCACAAAGACAATTTCATTTGATTTTTGCTTATCCAATGGGGAATAACTCAAACCAAATTTTTCTTCACTCATTCTTTGACAAGCTAACACTTCTTCTAGCTTTTATTTTGTACTTACAAGTCTAGATATTTTGTTATTCAACTCAATCACTTTATTTTTCAAATCAACGTTGTCATTCATTAAGGATTCTTGTGATGAGTTGTTAAGTTCTAAAGAGAGTTTTTCCTCTCTTTTTTTAGAACTTCCATCTCTTTAGAGAGGGGTGAAACTTCCTTTTTTAGAGCAACATTCTTAGCACCAAATTTATTTAATTCCTCATAAAATTCGTTTATAGCATCAATCAATTCTTCATTACTATTTTCATTATCAATATCATTGCCAAGGGAAGAATCGGTTACCGCATTTTCATTATCAATTGCCATCAAGAAAAGATTGACAATATCTTTGCAGTCAACTTCACTTTCCGATATAGTCTTATCATCGTCACTCTAAGTGGTTGCAACCAAGGCTTTCTTCTTGAAGTTATTATAAGGTTTCTTTATTGTAGGATAATCTGTATTTATATGCTTGAGTTTCTTGCAACCAAAGCACACAATAGGATCATTTTTGTTTGTGTTGTCCTTTGTGCAAGACTTCTTTCTCTTCTTCAAGAATCTTTGAAATCTATTTGTGATGAGAGCCATTTCTCCATCTTCTTAACTACTTTCATTTTCTTCTTCTTCCACTTGCTTGCTTAAGGTGGCTTTAAGAGCAATGACCTTATTCTTCTTTGACTTATCGTCAACAACAACACGATTTATTACATCCATCTCGTGAGTTAATAATGAGCCAAGAAGTGTTTTGACATCAAGCTTGTCAAGGTTTTTGGCTTCCGTCATGACCGTCCTCATTGATTCCCAATTTGGTGGGAGATATATAAGAATCTTTTTTACCAATTCAAAATCATCATAAGTCCTACCAAGAAGCTTTAAGCCATTAAAAACATTAGTGAATCGAGAGTACATTTCAAAAATGGTTTTGGTATGAGACATTTTAAAAGCTTCATATTCAGACACTAATATATTGATTTTAGATTTTTTACTTCACTAGTGCCTTCATATGTAACTTATGCCATATTTTCTTAACCGAAACACATGCAAGAATTTCGTTGTATTAATTAATGTCTAAAGCACAATGAATTATACTAGTAGCTCTACTATTTAATGACATTATTATGCAAGCATCATCATCAAATTCTTATTTCATTTTAGGTATTGTAGCTTATACTTCACCAACAATGACTTTCTTTATAGGAATCCTAGGTCTTTCTTCAATGATTCTCCATAAATTATAGTCTTGACCTTCTACAAAGATTTTTATTCTAGTTTTCCAATAGTTGTAATTTATTACATTAAACAAAGGAGGCCTAGTGTAAGAATGACCTTCATTATAGTTACTAGTTGCCATCGGATTTACTTAAGAATTTTAAGCTTTATTATGAGAACTAAGCTCTGGTACCAATTATAAACCAAAGTGCAACCCAAAAGGGAGGTGAATTGGGTTTTAAAACTTTTTACAAACAACAAACAAGTTTTAAACACTTATAAAACCAAGCATAGACAACAAGAATTATATTGCTGAAATTAAAAGAGTAAAGGATGAGAAAGTGCAAAGTCTGTTTAAGCGGTTCGACAGTACTAGAAACTTTCTGACCTTACATCCACTCTCTTCAAGGAGACTCCTTGAAGTATTCCACTAAATCAAACTAGCAAGTTCAAAGGTGTTGCCCAAACCTTTATAAAGATCTCTTCCAAGGAAGTTTACACTAAAGTGTTTAACACGTAAACACTTCTAAGAATTACACCAGCTTTTTCTCTTTACAATGATTGGAATTTCAGATTTAGATTGGTACAAGAGAGATTGCAATTAATGATTTAAAAATGAAGAAAATATCTCTTTCAAGAAAAAAGCTTTAATAATGGCTAAAAAAGATTTTTTAAAAGATTTGAAGGATATTAATGAGCTCTAGAATAAATTCAATGATCTTGGTTTGTTAGGTTTGCTCATTTAAAAGGGATTTATATAGACTTGACTCCATATGGTCGTTACTCACAAGGTATGGCCATTTCGGAGCATTAAATGCTTTGACCCATGCAATTCTTTTAAAAACTGGCTATTATAATCGAGTGTTCACTCGACTGAATCAAGGCAATTTTTCTTTAGTGGCTTCATTTAGTTAACTATATAAACAATTCAATCGACTAGACTAAAGAGACAGAACTCTTTGTCTTTTATTCAGTTGACTAGATAATTCATTCAGTCGATTGGGTCAAAGGCTAGAAGATTTTATCCTTTGTTCAGTCGACTTAATGATCCATTCGGTCGACTGAATCCCTTGAAAAAACATTTTTCTATTTTACTTAATTTTTCTTATAAAAAATAAAAGCAGTTTAAATGATTTTGTTAAAAGCATTTTGAAAATCAAAATAAGCCATAAATAAAGCTTGGTAATTTAGAGAAGATTTACAATATTTCAACTTTCTTAAGAGCTTTTAATCTTGTTCTTTAGACTTCTTCAAAGGTGCAAACAAGTCTTTGAGTGTAGCAACCTTAAATGTTTAAACATTTAAATAAAGATTGTTAGATCAATGCAACATTGTTTTGTTATTATTAAAATCAAGTTAGAGGTAAACACTGATGAATTT
Source organism: Bretschneidera sinensis (assembly GCA_023935145.1). Lineage (NCBI taxonomy): Eukaryota > Viridiplantae > Streptophyta > Magnoliopsida > Brassicales > Akaniaceae > Bretschneidera > Bretschneidera sinensis. The sequence goes on along the minus strand of CM043702.1, from coordinate 72,178,827 downwards.
ATTATTATAATATAAATCTAATCATTTATTTTTTGTTGAATTAATGTATCTAATTACATTGAAATAATATTTTTGGAAATGTTTTTATTAGTAATGATTTTTATTCCTTTTTTGAAAATGATTTGTTTATGTACCGTCTCCAAACTCTATATATTAAGAACCTTTGATATTATTGGAGTTTATTAAAAAGTCCAATATATTGATGAATTTATTAATGAAATAAAAATTTTATAATTTTTTTTATAAAAATTAAGTTTTGTATTTGAATACTAATTAAAAGTTTAAAAAACAATAGAATTACTTACAGAGTATTATACCTTTTTTTTTTTACTGAAAAACTTGTTCAAATTAATTTTTTTAAAAAATTTTTGCAAACGACTTGCTTATATATAGTTAAAAGCAAATTATAATTATATAAAGATAATAAAGTGTAATTTTATAAATATAATTAAATGATAATTTATTGTTTGTGGAATGCTTGTTTATATATATAAAATGATTTTTGAATTATTTAAAAAAATAATTTCTTATACAGAAAATCCTAATTTGTTGAAAAAAAAATGCTTAACCTAAAAATAATTACTGCTTCCATCCTACATTGTTCATCCATTTTGACTGTTTGATGTAATTTTGACCTTTAATTTTTTAAATTAAAAAATATGAAAAAATAATTTTTAGATACTAATAAACTCTACAAAAATAAATTTGAAAAATTTAGATAATTTATTACTTTAAAACTTAATTGGATGAATAGTTTAGGGCGACAAACATTATGAAATAGAGAGAGCATTATGTAAAGATATTTTTGTCCAGTTAATGTATTACACGACATTTGTATATTTACATAGGGCTTACATGAATTTAGTTGAAAATTGATAGGATTTGTTACTTTAAAATGTATCGTTAATCTGTTATTAAAATTGGCACAAGATTTTCTAGAGAGAATCATCAATGCAATATAGTTTCTAGGTAAATCCATTCACCAAATAATGAATCATGGAGCTAACATAATTTATAATAAAGTTACAATGCATAAGAGATTCTAAGGCTATCTCTCGAGAGAACAAACAAAAAATTGGCTCCAAAGTAAGATCTTTATTAACTTTCATCTTTTTACTTTTTTTTTTTCAAATAATTTTCAATTTTTCTTTCAATAAAAATCCCTTAAAAAGATTCAATATAGCATAACATCTTGACAATTAAATGAAATAAATTATGTATGTTGCACTTGTTTGGAGTTTTCAAAATCAACCGCTATTGATTTAGTGATTATTACCTCAAATTATGTATTTAGGCACATTAAAGTTTTGCAATCGAATTTTCATATCAACTATTTCCTCATGGATAAGGAGAGTTATGATCATAAATATATTAAGGGAATAAAGGTAAATTAAACCACCGTTGTATTAAAAAATAATTATAGTAAATTTTTTAACATATTAGATAAATAAGGTGCCACAAAAAAGATTCAAATTTAAAAGTATTTTCCAGGTAATCACTCAATATCTAGTAGGCATGCCATATTTCAACAGTTAATAACGCAAATTTATATTGAATATAATATTAAACTATGATTAAGTACTTTTAAAATCACTTGTTTACTATAAGATTTATTTTTCTAAAGAAAAAAACATGTTAGATATATGTTGCTTAGCTTTCATTGTTAGAGGTGCTCTGATGAGGTCTTAGTCTAGTAGTCAAGGTGAGATCCTCGAATCGTATACAATGTCCCAGGTTCGATTCCCACAATATGTGAGTTCTTTCTCCTATTTATATATCGATTATTTCTCCTACTTTAGTTGTGATAGTATTGTGGGCTTGATTATTTCTCCTACTTTAATTGTGGGCTTGTGTATAGATAATGAGATTGTATGAGCTTACATTGTAATCAATTCAATAATTGTACTACTTGAATACAACATCGCTTCAATAAAAAAATTGTTAAAGGTGCTTTATCCTCTAATTTTTCTCGTGATAGAACTTTCGAAGTGGAATAATATGTTTGAACTTTCAAAGTAGATGAGTATGATTTGATTTAAATAATTAAGAAATATCATAAATTTAAGCTTATCAATTTTATTTATTTTTTAATGAATTTAGTTACAAATTAATTAATTATTTGTGAAAATTTTGTTCATATAGAGTAATGACTTTTTTTTTCTTTTGTAAATAACTTGTTTATATATAATAAAACTAAATCTTAATTATTTGAGAAAACTAAAAATTGATTTAGTTACATATTAATTTATTTTTTATAAACTTTTTTATTTAAAATCTTGATTTTTTTGTCAAACAATTACTCGTAGAAGATTCTAATTTCAAGAGGAAAAGAAAAAGTAATTTTTTTATAGACTAAGCATGCAACAGCTTTATCAAACAACCAATAATTCAGATATAACCTCTGTAGCGACACAAGGAGCCACTTGAAACCAGACTCCATCAAACAAAAGGCCATATTTAACAAGTCTGTGTCCTACCACATTACAAGACCTGGGCAAGTGTGGAGCTGAAGTATCTCTAAAATCTTGACACAGAATTTTAATATCTTTAATAAGAGCGCTTGCAACTGAAAGATCTTCAGAATTACTCATCACATCTCGCTATTAATTCATGCAATCTGTTTCAACATCCAGTACTTGATATCCTTGTTCTTTTGCAAAAATCAAGCCCTCCCATAATACTCTCCCTTCTGCCAACAAAGAGTCCTACACTGAATTTATCATCCTTGTCATCTCAGCTAGAAACCTCCCAGTGACAAGCGAAGCACGATCGCCAATGCTGCTGTCCTTGTTGAAGAATTAAGAGCACCATCCGCATTTAACTTACACACTCCCCTACAAGACGGCACCCATCGCTCAACCTGCTCGTTGAGAGTGAGTGGAGTGGATTTCTTGAGCTTCCCAAAATTCACAGATATAATCTGCAGCTTTTTGCGCCAAAGCAACAGGTTGAAGGACACCCTTATCATACATTTTAACATTCCTGTTTGACCAGAGCATCCAGGCAGTCATAAAGAACAGTGCTAGCATTTCCTTGTTTCTCTTATCTGCCAAAAATTCTGCCCACTGCCTAAATCCCATTCGATCCCCACACCTTGCTCGCAGGTCACATGCCGAAGCTAGCCACACAAGTCTGCAAATGGACATTCTTTCAGAGCATGCCCTACTGATTCACAACCACCATCACACACTACACAAAGGGTATCCGCCAACAGTCCCCGCTTCAATAAATTAAGTCTGGTTGGCAAGATCTCAGTACAAGCTCTCCATGCAATAATATTTACCTTTTTTGGCATATTTAGTATCTTCATCCAAATCCCATTAATATGCGAGAGAATAGAATTACTTGGCTGTTGCAATTCTTCCACATGATCCATTGTTACTGAAAAGTGTCCTTTCTTTGTGAAATGCTGGCCTATTGTACTTACTAATAGGGATTGCAAGTGTTGAATTTAAGAGAGGAAGTGAGACAATACAAAGAGGAGAATTGTATTGAATTGTGTGATTTACTTACAAGGGAGCTATCCTATTTATACAAGCCAATAGGAGAGGCAAAACTATACAAAACCAATGTGGGATATAATACATTAACTATAATACATTAACATCCCCCCTCAAACTCAAGGCGGTAAGTGGGAGGTGAACTTGAGTTTGGAAACCAGAGAGTGAAAGCGTCCGGGTGGATGAGCCTTAGTGAAAATGTCAGCTGTCTGATCGGCTGAACTGACGGATTGTAGACAAACCGTATTCTGGAGAATGTGATCACGGATGAAGTGGCAATCATTCTTGATGTGTTTTGTACACTCGTGGAAGACATCATTGTGAGCGCTCTGAATAGCACTCCTGTTGTCACAGTGTAGGATAGTAGCAGCAGGAGAAGAGATACCCATGTCAGCGAGTAGCCATCGAAGCCAAAGAAGTTCTTGAGTTGCATCAGCCATGGCATGATATTCAGCTTCAGTACTGGAGTGAGCAACCACAGTTTGTTTCTTACTAGCTAGGAAATGAGAGAATTGCCCAAAAAGAAACAGCAACCAGTGGTTGAACATCTGTTGGTGGGGTCTTCGGCCCAATCAGCATCAGAATAGGCTTGTAAGACAGGGGCAGACTGTGCTGAGAAATGAAGCCCATGAAATAAAGTACCCTTGACATACCCAAGAATGCGAAGAACAGCCGAGTATTGGGTGGTCTGAGGAGCGAACAAGAACTGGCTGACTTGATGAACGGCATAGGCAATGTCAGGGCGAGTGACAGTAAGATATACAAGACTTCCAACCAGTTGGCGATATAGAGTGGCATCCTGAAGAGGTGAACCATCGAGTGGGGTAAGTCTGACATTCAGCTCGAGAAGAGTAGTGGTAGTGGTTGAGTTAGTGATCCTAGCCTTGGAAAGGAGATCCGAGGCATATTTGGCTTGAGAGAGAAAAAATCCATCAGAACTAGATGAGACTTCGACTATAATGATGACCCAACAGGTATGAAAAGGATATACTAGAAGTTTTTCTGATGTGAAGGATCCACTAATAGTGGCAATCACAGAGCATACTCAACTCTTAATATACTGAGAACCATTATGGCTCTGATACCATGTTGAATTTAAGAGAGGAAGTGAGACAATACAAAGTGAAGAATTATATTGAATGATGTGATTTACTTACAAGGGAGCTATCCTATTTATACAAGCCAATAGGAGAGGCAAAACTATACACAACCAATGTGGGATATAATACATTAACTATAATTGTGTGGGCTTAAGAAATGTCTAGTTTCCTCCGCGGAAAAAAATTGTGGCGTTACATGACTGGAGATATCACTGAACCCAAGAAGAAGGGCGACAAAGATGCTGACAAATATGTTGACCGTCTAGAGGACTGGGATAGTAAAAATCACCAAATTCTCACATGGTTTCGTGCCACTATTATCCTAGAAATTAAACTTCAATTTGGTACACTCCATACAGCTAAAGAAGCTTGGGATCTTCTCCAACACCGCTACACCAGGGCAGACATCTCAAATCAGTATCGTCTTCTTTCCACCCTTCATAGCATGCGCCAAGAACTTGGAAAAACTATCAATAGTTTCCTATCTCATTTGACTGCCGTGTGGAACTAGTTAGCTCTCACTGAGCCAACTTGGGAATGCACAAAAGATGCTGATGTTCATGGAAAGTACCGAACTGAGACACGCATTATGCAATTCCTGATGGGCTTGAGAGAGGAATTTGAACCTGTACGAGCTTCAATCCTACACCGAGGCGCGATATCTCCCCTAAACGACGTCCTTTCTGATCTACTCAATGAGGAAACACGTCTCGCCACGTTATAAGGATCTCATATAGATGTTGCCCTTGCAGCACCCGTTGCTCTTGCCACACCAGCTACCAAGACAAACCCATACCAGAAGCTCTTATATTACAAGTATTGTCATTCACAAGGGCATGAATTGCTCAAATTTCCTTCTCGCCTGTGTAAAGTCTGCAGAGAACCGGGTCACTATCTTGCAGACTGTCCTAAACTTCATCTGGAAATCAGTCAAATGGGAACCAATATCGCTTTCGAGGCTCATACAATCGGTTCTATTCCAAGCCAAAGAATACTGCTGCCATAGCTATTGACACTACACCAACTTCATCCAGCTCTCCACCTGATTGGAGTGGTTTCTGCACCGTTCTTACCGAGGCTCTGAATAAAATTGGTACACCAGGTACATCCCGATGGTATTTTGATTCTGCTTGTTGCAATCATATGACTTCTGATGCCTCTATATTTTCCTCTAAAACCCGTGATGAGCATACACCTACTATTCACACTACTAATGGATCAAATATGTTGGTCAGCCACACTGGACATGTTGATAGTTCTTATTTGTCTCTCCCTGACACATATTTGGTTCCTAATCTTATGCTTAACCTTATATCTGTTGGACAACTATGTGATCTTGGACTTGATTTGCATTTTTCTTCTACTGGTTGTCGTGTGCAGGACCCTCAGATAGGAAAACTCCTTGGAACCAGCCGTAAAGTTGGACGCCTCTTTGAGCTCACTCACCTCCAAGTCCCATCCTCACCATCACCAAACCAATCAGCCGCATCCATCCCAGCATTCTCACCCGTGGAATTGTGGCACTCTCGGTTAGGTCACATTTCATCCAGCCCTTTACGTTCTCTTATTTCTAGTGGTCAGTTAGGTTCATTTCATCATGAGTCTTTTCATTGTATTCATTGTCAACTTGTAAAACAATCAGCTTTGCCTTTTAATGAGAGTCAGTCTGTTTCCCTTGCACCTTTTGATTTAGTACATTTTGACGTTTGGGGGCCTTCTCCTCATGCATCAATGGGTGGTGCTCGCTATTTTGTTATATTTGTGGATGACTATTCTCATTATACTTGGTTGTTTCTTATGAAAAGCAGATCTGAACTCTTTCAAATATATTATGATTTTTCTTCTATGGTTCAAACTCAATTCTCTCGGAATATCAAAGTTTTTCGTTCAGATAATGTAATGGAATATAAAGACCATGCTTTTCTAAACCTACTTCACAAAAACGGAACGCTCCCCCACCGCTCATGCCCTGGAACATCCCAACAAAATAGACGAGCCGAACGTAAACATCGACATATTCTTGACACCGTTCGTGCTCTACTCATTTCGTCATCATGTCCTGAACGTTTTTGGGATGACGCTGCCTTAACCGCAGTATACACAACCAATGTGGGATATAATACATTAACTATGATACATTAACAGCAAGAATGGAATCAGCTTCAAAAGGAAGGTGTTAGACATAATGATCAAAGTTTGGGAGAAACTTGGGCTTGGAAAGCTTGCCAAGCAAAGATACAATATATGATATTCAAGACCACGTGAACCCAAAAGCTTAAGCCAATGCGTTATGCTTTCACCACTATATACATCATTCACTAATTAATTTCTTTTCAATGTGCGATTGATCTTTGTCACTTACATGTGAATATTCACCACAATCTCCCTCTCACGTGTGAGTCTCCATCACTCCCCCTCATCATCATGCCTATACCACTCCAAACTCGTACCATAGTCCAATAGGTATACTTGAAAAATTACTCGTTCTCTTATCGAGGTCAAAGAACCACACACCAATTTCCAACAATTATTTTTATAGACTTCACTTTGTGAACCACGTAGACTTCACTATGCGAGCATCACTTGCTTGCCACACCAGTCACCTTATTTGCGTCATATGAGGCCCTTGAGCTCGTCTTGTTGTTCGACTATACCACCACGAGGATTCCAGAGTTAATGATATGATTTGTCACGCCTAATCGAATCATTGGCTTTGATACCACTTGTTAGGCATGATGACCCAAGTTTGGGAGAACTTGGGCATAGAGAGTGTGTTGTTGCAGGCAACCAAAAATAAAACCTATACTCCTAAAAATACATGTAGTAGTGTGAGTAAGGATCGTTCCCACAGAGAGTATCTAGCCTAGTTTTATGCTACATGAACAAGGATGAGGGGATTTGAGTATAACGAAACAATTTTAAGAAAAACAACTAATGAACAATTCAAATTGAAGTATCGAAATCAATCAAAAGAACAAACCTTGGTCTAAGTCAACATCCACCATCGGAATTTTACAACTGATCATCGATGCAAGTATATGTCAATTCACACTTTGAATATTCACTGTTGGAATTATTTTCCTATCTCTCCTTAGTCGTAATTAATTAGAAAACAGGTGATCTAATTAACCCTAACTACTAAACAACCCAAGACAAGCGCTAAAGGTTTAATCTAGTAGCAGCCTTAAGAATTAGAGAGATCAATGAAGCTAAACAACACAAGCACAAGTGGTTGTAGTTAATTTAGTCGAGCATTCTTCCTAAGATCTAATAATTTCTGACGCAGTAAATCATTAAATCTTAGTTGCTTCACAAATTAGAGGGATCAAACAATTACATATTTGATATCTAACCTAGCAGTAGATTGCAAAGAATAATAAACTAGTAGGCCTCCTAGTAATTAAACGAGACAATCATGAAAACAGGGACAGAAAAACATCCGATACTCAAAGCATAAATTGAATAATAAAAACATATTAGATCTCACAGTTTTATTTATTCTGAGGCTTCCATTTCCTTCGACCAATTATAAAATTTTAACCATGCAGGGCCATGATGAAAACTCGAAGGAGAAGTTAGAGAAGAGGGGAGAAAGAGGTGTCCCTCAAGTTTGATGATTTATCTCCTCTTATACATGTTATTTTCAGTAGTAGAAACCTACAAGGTCTCCTAAAAATATTCGAAATATTATCCCAAAATAACAATATCCAAATCTGGCTAATTTAAGGAAAATATTAAAAATAAAATAAAGTCCTAATATAACTAGGAAACTGGTGTTTTTAGCATGAATTTTCGTGCATCAGATATGAAAACTTCCGAAAATAAACCACGTCAAATCAGTGTATTAGAATTGCAAGCTAAGGGACTTTCCAAAACTGCAACAGTGCAGGTTCTGCAACTCCAAGCCCAGTTTCGACCTTGATGCAGCCAGTACCTCTCAAAGCTCAAAACATGAAAGTTGTAGAGATTTTTCTTGGCGTTCCGCAGTATCTTGAATCATCTCAATCGGAGCTCAGATGAGAGAGTTATGCCCAGATTACAAAGTGATGTCAAAACTGTCCGAAATCGCCCAATTAGTTTCGTTTTGCACTTAATGCCTCCATTTGCATCCTAAATCCAAATATAAGAATAATGAGTGCATTTAGGCACCAAATGAGTATAAAAAACTAAACATTAAGGGATAAAAATATGACATTTTGCATTCTCATCAAGAGCCTACTAAGAAAAGGCCCAATATATGATGTTCGAGACCATATGAACCAGAAAGCTTAAGCCAATGGGTTTTAGTTCCACCATCATATATATCCTTCACTAATCTAATTTCTTTTCCATGTGGGATTGATCTTTCACTTCTTTCTCACTAACACGTGAATATTCACAACAATTTGTTGGAAAAAACATGAATATGTGGAAGCAACTTGATATCGAGATTTAATTGAACCATACACACACAAATTTAATGAAAAGTAAATAAATAAAGATGAAGCAAAGCAAATGAACACACAAGATTCATGTGGTTCAATACAATCCTGCTTACGTCCACGGAGAGAATAACTTGTTCTTTACTATAAGAGAAATACAAGAAAAATATCAATTGTGCTTTTATCGCCAAAACCCAATCTCAAGAACCCTAGTACACAGTCTCTCAACCCAAAGAACACTAAACCCTTGTGTCTTATTTTTCGTCATATTCCCAATGTACATATATATAGCCACCCAAAACTTGCTTCTCACGATACTTAGTCTCCAAGTCAAAAAAAAATTTCCATTCAAGTATTTTACTTTGCCCACCAAGATATTTATTCTCTAAGTCAAAAAAGATTTTCCAATCAAGTATTTTTTCCATCATGCTTATAGAGTCCTACATCAAGAATATGAGTCATATCCCAATAGAAGAAAATACTCCTCACAACCTTTTCACACCACTGACTTTATAAAGGATCAATTAAGTCTTTCACCAATGAAAATTTCCCAAAATAATTCACAATAGAAACCAACTTAAAATCACTAGACTTCAGCAACCATGAATCCTTCCAAACAAAAATCAAATGACCATTTCCTACTACCCATCGAACACCCTTCTCCAGTATCTTCTTTCTATCCCAAATACCGCACTAAGAGTACAACAAAATCCTTCCTAATTGAGCTTCTAAGAAAGAGATATTATCGAAATTTTGCGCTTTCAATACTCGTGTACATAACGAAGAGGGATGATGTATCAATCTCCAGCCTTGCTTCGCTAGCAACGCCAGATTAAATGATTCTAGATCTTGAAAACCCATCCCACCCTCACTCTTTAGCCTACATAGCTTTTTCTTAGACATCTAGTGTAAGCTGTTCTGCTCTCTATGTTGACCCCACCAAAACTTACTAGAGAGCATCTCCAACTCACGGCATAAACTTGTCTAGAGTTTGAAATAACTTATAGTATAAGTTAGTATAAATTGAATAACCACTTTTGTAAGAACCACTTTCCCTGCATTAGATAGAAACTTTTACTCCCACCTATGAAATTTCCTTGACATTTTTTCCTTGATCTCTTTGAAATAGCTTATAGTATAAGTTGGAAACTTTTCGACACTACATCCACTCTCTTCAAGGATACTCCTTTAAGTTTTTCACTAAATCAACCAAGAAAATTTAAAGGTGTTGCCCAAACCTTAAAAAAGATCTCTTCCAAGGAAATTTACACTTAAGTGTTTAACACATAAACACTTCCAAGAGTTACACCAACTCTTTCTCTTACAATGATTGAAATTTATGAGTTCAGATTGGTACAAGAGAGATTATAATTAATGCTTACAAGCAAAAAATATCTCTCTTTCAATAACAAAGCTTTAATGAAGGCTTAAGAAGGATTTTTGAAAGCTCTGAAGAGTTATAAATGAGCTCTATAAGAAATTAAGTGTTCTTGATTAATAGAAATGCTCATTTAAGAGGGGGAGTTTATAATCTTAGCTCTATATGGCTGTTAGACACAAGGATTGGCTATTTGGAGCATTAAATGCTCTGATCCGCACCTCATTTTTCAAAAACTAACCACTATTTTCGAAGGTTCAGTTAACTGAATCAATGCAAAACTCAAGATTTCAGCATAAGATGTCTTATTCAGTTGACTTGATGAACCATTCAGTCAACTGGATCAAAGGTCAGAACGTTTTGTCCTTCATTTGGTCGACTGGATGAATCATTCAGTTAACATGTCCTTTATTCAGTCGACTTAATGATTCATTCAATCAATTGGATCCTCTCAAAAAATTTATTTTTTCTGTTTTTAAATTGTGTTATAAAATTAAGACCAAGTTGATATGTTTTTGTCAAAAACATTTTGCAATCAAAATGAGCCACATTTAATCTAGGTAATTGAAATAAAATTTACATTAAGATGAACTACCTAAGAAGATTCTAATCTTGGTCTCAAACTTCTTTTGAGGTGCGTATACATCTTTAAATAAAAACACCTTAATTGCTTAAACACTTAGATAAAATTGTTTAGATCAATTCAATCTAGTTCTATCATTACTAAAATCAATTTAGCGGTCAACAGTCTCCCCCTTTTCGATGATGACAAAACTATTATAAGAAAAGCAATTTTAAATTCGAAGTGTTTGGCTTTCATTAAAAAAAAAAAAAAAAATCGGATAAAGTCTCCTCTGTATTTGTGAGAAAAACCTCCTGCAAAGTGTAAAGACAATCCTACCAAGCAGTTTATAAAGTATTTAAAAACTTAAAAGGCTAAGCTCCCCCCTAATCTTTGCATAACCTTCAAAAAAATTTCTCCCGTTAATTAAACTCAATTAAACTTACACTATTTTCTCCTCCTTTTTGACATCATCAGAAAGGGTAAGTAAAGTCAGGAGCAGAGAAAATAAATAATAGAGCATGCACTTCAAGCTAGAAAAGAGTGAGTAATAATCCAGAAAAGTAAATAACATAAATATATTGCTCCCATGATCTAATCCATGATATACATGAAAGTAAAATATAATTGTACTTGCAAAAGTTCAAGGAGTGAAAAACAAAGAGAAAATGAGACAATGGTAAAGCTTAGGAAGCTAGAGGATCAAAGTGGTCATGAATGAGTCTAAAATATCTCAAAATTAGTCCTCAGAGTGCCATGCTTTATCCTCAAAGTCTGAAGGTGCATATCAGATGTTTGTCACCTACTATTCACAGAGACTTGAAGACTAGCTAGAGCTTGAAGTATATCTTTATTAATATCAGCACCAGTTGTGCCCTGACTCGCTGCTTGATTTCCTTGACCAACTATCTCTTGAGCACCAATTGCTATGTCTAGAGCATCTTCTTCTTCATCACTGTTCTCAATCCCATTCTCTTTAAGGTAAAGAGATTGATTACATCACTACGGTTAAAGTTTTGGGATTCGGTCTCAATGAGGGGAACTTTAATAGAAGCTAAGATGATAATGATAAGCATTCCATAGGGCAAGCCACATGAATCATTCTCATTACCATCTATCATGTTTGTTAGAAGGAGTGGATATAGGTTATAAGGATTTCCAGTATTGAGACACCAAATCAAAAGTATATGCAACTTGGAGGGGCAATCTCATCTCCCTAACCTAGAATTGATACACCAACTAATAGTTAATTTGATCATCCTAGAGTCTAGAGGTAAACCTGCATAGGTGTTGTAAGTTTGGAGACTATAGACATATGAAGGATTACTCTTAACAATTTTACAGAGACCCTCATAATCGAAGTCATATGGCCAACCCTTTGAGCACTAACTCATTCCTTCAGCATATATCTTGATAATAGAATGCAGAACATTAATAGTAAATATAAATTCTTTACCTATGATAATAGTCTTAAATTTAAGGGCAGAGGGTGAGGGTTTTTCCAAATTTGCATAAAATTGGTATGAGCTGAGGGTAAATTTTTTGGTGAAGGGATACCAAGGGAGTCCAACCAAGTTTGTCAAATAAAGGCTTAACATTGAAATTTAGAAAAAAAATAAACGCAAAATCTATAATTCTACCAGTCATAATCTCTTTGACTAGAATGACATCATCATACCTTTGTTTGATCATAGCACTTCAAAAATTTGAAGCATCCAAGTCATGGCAAGCCTTTTTGCTCGACTCACTTGCTATCCTCTTCCCTTTTGGCTCTTGAGAAGCAAGTTTACATGTTCTTTGAGGAAGAGGAGCATTCAAACTTGGAGTTTTGGTTTTGACACAATGTTTTTAAGACATTTTGTGTGACAACGTGAAAAAATGAGGAATTTGATGGGAGGGTAAGTGTAGAAATGAAAGATTTTGGTCGGATTTGATAAGAAATTTGAGATTTCTAGAGAGAGAAGAGAGAAAACGACTAAGGGGTTTCTAATTTTGGGTTGAAATGACCTAAAAAATATAAAGAGGGGTATTTATAATATTGTGCATTCAATCGACTAGATACCCAATTTAGTCGACTGAATCAATTTAAATCTGGAAAAGTTTGAAAAACACGAGCAGTCAGTCAACTAAGCATAGAGGTAGAGATTTTTAGTGCAAATTTCAGTCTCTGGATAAAAATGTTTGAAGGAAAGTTTGAACTCTAGTTAAAATTTTGCAAGTTTAGACTTCTTCATGCCATTTTTAAGTAAGAGAGACATCAAGTAAGAATTAATGTTCATTCTATCAATGGCACATATGCAAATGATGAATGTAAATGCAATCAAACATCAAATCATACAAGATTTTGCATTCGTAGTTCCATTCTTATCATACAAAATATATTTTCATTTAAAGGTTTGGTAAAGATATTGGCTAATTTTTTTTTCGTACTTATGGATTCAAGTTTAATGTTACATTTTTTAGAGTGATCTCTTATAAAGTGATGTCTAATTTCAATGTGATTAATTCTCGAATGTTGAACAGGGTTCTTAGTTAGATTGATTGCACTAGTGTTATTACATAAAGTGAGAACATTTTCAAAACACATGCCAAAATCTTCTAGTTGTTGTTTTATCCAGTAAACTTGTGCACAACAAAAGCGGCAGCTACATATTCAACTTCAACTATTGATAGTGCAACCAAATTTTGTTTCTTTGAAAACCAAGAGATTAATATACAACCAAGAAATTAGCATGTTCCACTCGTACTCTTTATACCTAACTTACAACCAACAAAATCAACATCTGAGTACCTAATTAAATCAAAATATGAATCTCTAGAATACCATAATCCCAGATTTTGAGTGCTAAACAAATATCTTAAAATTCTTTTAATAGCAATTATGTGAGATTCTTTAAGATTAGCTTGAAATCTAGCACACATGTTACAATAAACATAATATCGGGTCTAACTGCAGTTAAATAAAGTAAAGCCCCTATCATGCTTCTATATCGCTTAATTTCAACACTTTTACCTCTTTCATCCAAGTCAAACTTTTTTGAAGTGCTCATCGGAGTCCCAATTGACTGTGCATTCTCCATCCCAAACCTCTTTAGCAAATCTTTTGTGTGCTTGGATTGGTTGATGAAGATGCCTTCCATTGTTTGTTTAATTTGAAGTCCAAGGAAGTAGTTGAGCTCTCCTATCAAAAGAGTAAGGGATGAGAAATTGCAAACTCAGTTTATAGTGGTTTGACAATATTTGAAACTTTTCGACCCTATGTCCACTCTTTTCAAGGAGACTCCTTGAAGTTTTTCACTAAATCAACCATGAAACTTTAAAAGTGTTACCCAATCCTTTATAAAGATCTCTTCCAAGGACGTTTACACTTAATTTTTTAATGTCTAAACACTTCCAAGACTTACACCAACTCTCTCTCTTACAATGATCGAAATTTTTGAGTTGAAATTGGTACAAGAAAGATTATAATTAATTCTTACAAGTGAAGAATATATTTCTTTCAAGAACAAATCTTTAATGAAGGCTCAAGAAGGATTTTTGTTAGCTTTGAAGAGTTATAAATGAGCTCTATAAGAAATTAAGTGTTATTGATTAGTAAGAATACTCATTTAAGAGGAGTTTTTATAGTCTTAACTCCATATGGCTGTTAAACACAAGGACTATACATTTGGAGCATTAAATGCTTTAACCCGCGCCTCATTTTCAAAAAACTAGCCATTGTTTTTGAAGGTTCAATCGACTGAATCAATGCAAAACTCAAGATTTCAGCATCAAGTGTCTTATTCAGTCAACTAGATGAACCATTCAATCAACCAGATCAAAGGTTAGAACTTTTTGTCCTTCATTTAGTCGAGTTAATGAATCATTTAGTCGATAGGATCAAAGGTCAGAACTTTCTATCTTTCATTTAGTCGACTTAATGATTTATTCAGTCGATTGGATCCCCTAAAAAATTTTTTTCTGTGTTTAAATTTTCTTATAAAATTAAGACCAAATTGATGTGCTTTTGTAAAAAAAATTTCTAATCAAAATGAGCCACATTTAAGCTAGGTAATTGAAAGAAGATTTACATTAAGATTAACTACCTTAGAAGCTTTAATCTTGGTCTTCAGACTTCTTCTGAGGTGCATACAAGTCTTTAAACAAAAACACCTTAATTGCTTAAACACTTAGATAAAATTTGTTAGATCAATTCAATTTAATTTTGTCATTATTAAAATCAATTTAGGTGTCAACAGTCCAAATTCAGTACCATTCAACAATACCGAGTAAGTTATCGATGTCACCCAATGCATAATTTTAGTAACCCATCCTTCTGGAACCCCAAATAGAGAATAACTTGAACAAAGTCCCACTCCACCTGGCCATAGGCATTGGTCATATCAAGTTTCACTGCCATAAATCCCTTATTACTCGACCGCTTGATTTTCAGAGCATGAACAATTTCATATGCGACTAAAACATTATTAGTTATTAGACGAACCAGTACAAACGCACTATGCATCTCAGAAATAATATGTGGCAGCACGGTTTTAAGCCTATTAAACAATTCTTTTCAAATTATCTTAAGATTACATTGCATAAGCTAAGATATTATAGGCGTAAAATGGGTTAACTTCTGGAAGCATAATTTTCGGAATCAACACTATTTGTAAATTAAAAACAGGATCCATCTCCCCCTCATTAAGAAACAATAGGCATAATTTTGTAACATCCTTACCCACAATATACCATTCTAATTCAGTGCCTTAGTTAAATGCATTTGAAATGTGGTTGTCTTCACCTTCTCTGCTATGAAAGGATGACGTAACGCATTGTTCATGTATGAGGAAACCTTTGGTTTAATGGTAGCAAGGACTCCATCATATGTTGCTAGCTATGCAGTGCTAAACAGTGGGTCAAAATCAATGGCTGCCACCTCCTTCATCTTCCCTAAATCCGACTGCCATACACCATTTGAGTCTCGTAGCTGCTTCACATTTTTCTTTAGGTGTCACTGCATTACCTTCACTTAGGAATATACTGAATTTCAATCTCCTTCTTTGAGCCAATTAAGCCTTGATCTTTGCTACCACATTAGCTCCTCACATTCTAGCACTTCATTTAATTGTTTTTCAACCTCTCTTTCCAATGTTAATTGATCCCGAGAGCAAGTTTCATTTGATCGTAGCCTTTTAAGCTTCGTTACCAACATTTACTTTTGGTTCTTAACACTGCCAAAAGAAAAAAGAAATTATTAAGTACACATATTTTGTCTATAGAATGTTTCATGTCTTATATATATATATATATTACTCTAAAAAAATGAAGATTTACACAAACTATAATAAATATATTATTTTCAAGGAATTATAACACTATATAACTGGTATATCTTGGTGAAGATATTATATGTGAAGAAAAGCTATATAGTAAAATAATGACAACAAAAAACACTTTCGTATAAATTCTAAGTATAAGAAGCATGATTTTTGGATGGTGGTGTGATAATAATTGTTTTAAGTAAAAGAAAATTTGTAAAGGAATGGATAGGAGTGTGCATAGGGAAAAAATGAATTATTGAATAAAAATATTATGTACTCAATAGTTTTTTTTTAGAACTTCGGTAATTTGGTTTGATATCAATTCGATTTTTATTTTTTATGTTCCAGTAATACCAAATATTGATTGATTTTTTATTTTAATAAATGTAAAGATTTTTTATTTTAATATTTTGGTATACTGAATTATCAAATTATATTTTGATTATATCAAATCACTAAAAATTCAGGAAAAATATCTAATAATTTTTTTATAAATTACTTTAATTTTATGTAATTCGATAACCGAGACTTTCAATTTGATTATCGATTGATTTTCTCCCTAATTTGTATATGAAATAGGTACTACCAAATTAAATCTCCCAAAATCATTAGTTATATTTAAAGATCGGGAAAACCAACCCATGTATATAAAAATTAATATTCTAATAGAAACTACTTTGGCAGAAAGAAAAGTTATATACCTTCTCCTTATTCAAGATAAGTATTCATTTGAGTCTATACTCTTATATGATAAATTTTCTCTCTTTACGTAACTTTACTACTATTTTTCCTGAGAAAAGAACAATGAATAAACAAAAAAATCTAAACAATGTACAACCATAGGATTCTTATATGACACCTAGTTAACCTATTAATTAACATGGTTTTTAAAACACAAGTAGCTTCTTTACATGGAGTTGAATAATGGTATTTTTGTCCATCAAAAGTTTATATCTTATTCAGACT
Source organism: Bretschneidera sinensis (assembly GCA_023935145.1). NCBI lineage: Eukaryota > Viridiplantae > Streptophyta > Magnoliopsida > Brassicales > Akaniaceae > Bretschneidera > Bretschneidera sinensis. The sequence continues at coordinate 72,161,597 of CM043702.1, read as the reverse complement.
TAATCCAAATTATAATAGAAAATTATAGCAGTTAAAATTTTAATAGAACAATAGAAGATTATATCAATTCAAATTCTATTAGAATTACAATATTAGTTTTGTAGAGTCTAATAATTATAGAATCAAAACTATATTGTTTAAATGAGGATATTTTTGTCTATCAAAAGTTTACAACCTATATATATTATAGATATTTGAATTTTTTAATTGTAGAATATAGAATATTGATAATTTTATAATATGATTTTGTTTAATAGACCTAACTAGATTAGATTTTGTACATAAGGCTTCTAGAGTGAGCTTTATTATTTTGGGTTTTATGCAGTCCAAATAATTATAGAATCAAAAAAAGGTCTTTTAAATAAAGATATGTTTGCTCAGTGGAAGTTTTACACCCTATTCAAAATTACACACACACACACACACACACACACAGAGTAAGAAACATCTTTGTAATTAGGTATCAGATTTATGAATTTTCCCAAATCTACATCTTAATTGTGATACTATGGTAATTTTTAATCTTAATGCTAATTATATAGCTATTACATTGATTAAATGTTTGTTTTTCATAACAACTTAAATTTACACTTCATTACCGAAAAGAAGGTCTATTGTTGTGAAATTTATGGATATAAAGTGTTTAGAAGTAAAAAATTATGGTGACTTTGAGACGCGTATGAACGTTGTCATTAAGGATTTATTTTTCTCCATTAGATTGTTCTGGGTTCTGAAAAATATTCTTTCAGGATACTCAAAGTCAATATTCTTCTTTGAGTTCTCTTTTAAAACAATAAAGAATAATGACTGTATTTTTTCAGAGACAAAAAATAGAAGAAGAAGAAGAATTAATTTTGAAAATCAGAAAATAAAATGAAGTAGTTTATTTTGGAAGTTATTAGAAGTATTTATAGATTTAATTTGAACTTCAAACAATCTAAAAATGATGAGTAATCATTTAAAAACCTAGCTCTTTAAAAGAGAAGACATGACTTTCTGAAATGCTATAGCTGTTGGAATTCAAATTCAAAAGTTTTGAATATTTAGTCAACTAAATGTTTTATTCAATCGACTGAATCATCATTTAAAACTGAAAAGTATTAGGTATTGGGTATTTAGTAGACTGAATGATTTATTCAGTCGATTGAAAAAACAGACAGTAACTCTATATCCTTCATTTAGCTGACTGAATCTTGTTTTTCCAACAAAACTTTCAGCAATCCCCCACTTTTGTTTGAAAAACAAAACTTTTTTTTTGAAAACACTTTGATAAAATAATACAGCCAATAATTATCTGAGATTGATATACATATGTAAAGATATTTTTCGATTTAAATCTTTACTTAGTGTTAATATTTCAAAACTCTAATAATTATCTAATTGCTCAATAGCATTAAATTAGAAACTCTCTAAACTAGAGTCAGAAATATCATACATATATGTTTCTCTTGTTTCGGTGAGAAACTCCATTATTACTTAAAACTATTATGGCCTTGTGCTTGATCCTGGTTCATGAACTCTCTCGAGAGTAAACCTTAAAACTCTTTTAAAAGCGGCATCACTTCTAAGTTCATATAGGTGAAGTCTACAATGTGTTTCTGCTACTAAAACACACTACAAATCTATAACAGACTTTATTAAGAGTATACCTCATCCTACACAAGAAAGCAACGAGCAATATTGACCACTTAGGGGCTAACTTTTGTCAGTATTAATACAATCACATATCAGTAACTTGTTTTTATCCATTAAATTTTATGACTAATGTAATACTCGAAATAAAGTCAGGTTACCATTACTGGTGATTCTTTTTTTAAAACCCCATTTTCAAAGTTTCCATTCTCACTAACTCCCTAGATAGGGCTTTTACAAAAGGATCATCCAAGTTTTCATTTGACTTCACATAGACAAATGTGATAAAACTATCTCTTATCAATTATCTTACATACTCATGTCTTAGACTAATAAGTCTAGACTTACCATTATAGGTACTATTAAAAGCCCATAACAACGTAGTTTCACTATCACATTGAATGGAAATTAGCGGCATAAGATGTTGCAACAGACTTATATCCAGCAATAAGTTACTTATCCATCCCACCTCTTTCCCAGTTGCTGCTATTGTTATAAATTCATATTCCATTGTTGAGTGAGAAATACACATATGTTTCTTGCATCCCCAAGAAATAGCTCCTCCACCAAGGGTAAAGACCCATTCGGTAGTGGAGTTATTATCACCAACATTGGTAATCCAACTTACATCGGTGCATCCTTCCAATATAGCCGGATAATCATTGTAGAACAACCCTAAATCTATGGTTCTCTTAAGATAACTAAATATCTTACCAGTTGCTTTCTAATGTTCTATAATAGGATTACTAGTATATCTACTCAATTTACATACAATAAATGTAATGTCAGGTTTAGTGCAACACATGACATACATTAAGTAACCAATAGCACTAGCATACTCAAGTTGTGCTACAAATCTACTAGTATTATTTACTAATTTAATAATTCTATTGAAAGGAGTACTTGACTCTTTGATATTAAGGTTTTGAAATTTATCAAGAACATTCTCATTGTAGAGAGACTGACTTAAAGCATAAGCCCCATCATACTTTTTAACCTTAATACCTAGTATGGTATCTACTTCACCCAAATCCTTCATTTTAAAGCTTAAACATTTATTAGTTTCATTAACACCAAGTATGTTTGTACCAATTATTAACATGTCATCAACATATAAGAAAATTAAGGCTCCATATTCTTTAGTAAACTTTGAATAGATACATTTATCAGCATTATTATTTATACAACCAAGAGATAAAATTACAAAGTCAAACTTTTCATGCCATTGTTTAGGTGCTTGTTTTAAACCATATAACGATTTAATTAACTTACATACTTTCTTCTCATTTCCAAGAAGAATATATCCTTTTAGTTGTTCCATATAGACTTTTCATTTAAGTCCCCATTTAAGAAAGTAGTTTTAACATCCATTTGGTGAATATACAAATGATGTATGGATGCTAATGTAATAAGAATTATAATAGATGTAATGTGTGTAATAGGTGCATATGTATCAAAATAATCAATTCTTTCTTTTGTATAAACCTATAAGCTACTAATCTAGCCTTGGAAGTTAGAATGGAGCCATAGAAATTATATTTTCTCCTAAAGACCCACTTACATCCAATGGGTTTTGACCCATTGGGTAGATCCACTAACACCCAAGTGTTGTTGTCAATTATTGAGTCTATTTCATCATTAACAGGTTCTCTCTGGAAAAAAAAAAAATTGTTTTTGATGATATAGCCTCACTAAAAGTTTTAGAATAGTCTTATAGATTTAGCACCATAAGAATTTGATGAAGAACAAAATTATTTCTATCTCCTTCAACCAAAAAAACTATGGCTTGAGAAGAAATAAATTCTGGACTTAAATCCTTGTCTTTCCTTACTTTAGTGCTTTTTCTAGGTCTATATTGGTTTTTAGGTAAGTTAGTAACTCTCTTTTGAGTTTTTATACTCACATTGCTACTAGACAAAGGAACTTGATTATTTTCATCCATATTCACAAAATCAGTAGAAAATTTATTCTCAAAAAATTCTACATCACGAGATTCTATAATAGAATTAGAATCTAAGTCAAGGAGCCTATAAGCCTTACTATTTTCAATATATCCCATAAATACACTTCAAATAGCTCTAAGTCCCAACTTAGTTCTTTTAGGATATGGAACTCTATAGTAAGCCAGGCACCCACACACTTTTAGATAATCTAAATTTGGTTTTCTTCCTTTCCATAACTCATATGGACTAACATTATTTTTCTTAGAAATTACTCTATTATGTATGTAGCAAGCAGTGAGCAATGCTTCACCCTACAAACTAATAGGCAACTTAGCATTCATTAGCATACAATTCACCATTTCAACTAATGTTCTATTCTTTCTCTCGGCTAAGCCATTTTGTGGTGGTGTATAAGGTGCTATTATTTGATGAATAATACCGAGCTCTTCACAAAAATTGGGCATAAGGTATTCTCCAGCTTTGTCTGATCTAAGAATTTTAATTTTCTTTTCTAATTGATTTTCAACTTCAACTTTAAACTTTTTAGACATGTCAAAAGCTTTGTCTTTCATTCTTAATATAACACATTCGTATATCTACTAAAATCATTAACAAAAGTAATAAAGTGTCTTTTACCACCATGAGAAAGCATACCATTTAACTCACAAATATCATAATGTATTAATTCTAAAATTTTAGAATCTCTTTTAACACTATGAAAAGGTTTTATAACTAATTTAGACTTAGTAAAAATTTCATATTTTTTTGCAATACTATTGAAATCAATCAAATTTAATCTTTTCATATTATTTAAAGTACAATAATTTAAATGAGCCAAACGTTTATGCCAAATAAATAACTCAATAGTATAAGCAGAAAATATAATATTATTATTAATGATACTCAACTTATATATTCCATCAAAGGAGTACCCTTTTCCCACAAACAAGCCATTCCTCGACAAGATAACCTTGTCAGATTCAAATGCTACCTAAAATCATTTCTTACAAAGTAAGTCAACAAACATAAGGTTCTTCCTAAGGTCGGGTACATATAAAACATTAATAAAGGCTAATATTTTTTCGGATGTGAAATTGATTTCAACAGTTCCTTTGCCAGTGACTTGGACGTACTCATTGTTTTCTATTTGCACTTCACCAGGCGCTTCCTCAAATTTCTTGAAGAAGAACTTGTCTTTACAGACATGAACTATTGCTCCCAAATTGAGCCACCGGCCAGAATTTTCAGTTGCCATGTTGATCTCAAAGATCAAGGCCACAAGACCATCTTCCACTGTTGGAAATCACCTTGACAAGATGCCCAGGTGGTGATCTTCCAAACAACCAAGTCTAGAATGACTTGTAGAAATAATTTCAGCAATTGAACACAAGAACAGAAAATCAAAGAAATAAAGAAGACAAGAAATTTGTTATCGAGGTTCGGCAATGTGCTTACGTCCCCGTGAGTTCCTTCGAACTCTCTGCACTATCTCAAATGGTTATTACAAGTTACAGCAATCCCCTTCAAGAAACCAAGTTCTTGAAAAAACCAAGAAAAGAAGAAAGAAGATTACAATGCTTTCTCTCTATACTACCCTCTCTTCTTTACAACCAGCCTTACTGCAAAGAGTCCCTCTTGTGTTTATGTCTCTCACACAATTCTCTCTTGTATTACAATTGATCTCTCACAATGTCACAAACTTGTTTGTTTTCAATCTTATGAAAAATGAGGCTAGGAAACCCCTTTTATAGTCATCCACTTCTTGGACATTCTTGTGAATCAATCTCCACCCTTTGATCATGATCTTTACTTAATCATAGCCCTTCATCACTTTCCAAGTGGTGCTGTGCGTTTTGTTCTTGTACACACGCACCTAAGAGGGTCTTTATGCATGCTGCCTATGTGTGCAACATTTATCTTGGCGCCTAGGTTCCCAACAGGGTGTGGTGCGGTGTTGGGCAGAGTGCCTTTGCACTCCTTCTGGGTGGTGCGCCGCTGATAGCTAAGCGGTGCGGTGCTGGCCCTGTCCCAGCAGCACCCATGCTGGACGGTGCGCTGCTGGGGGATGGGCGGCGTGGTGCTGGTGCAGTCCTGGAGCATACCTTTTGGATGGCATTGTGCTAGAGAAGGAGCGGTGCAGCACTGGTGCACACTGATGCTGCCCAGCAGTGCACACACTCCATCAGCTTGTGTGCAGAAGTGCACACACCAGTGTACCTAGTCTTCCCTTGCTTCAAATTGATGCACACATATGTGTGCAGTCTTTTAACTTACTGAACTTTAATCCTCCATCCTTGGTTTAGATTTTAACCATCTTTGAACCATGGTTGGACCTATGCAAACCTTAGACAAATACCAATAATCTCTACCTTTGTCTAAGTGTTTAAACCTGAACCATTTTGCAGAAAGCTTCGGGATCCAAACTCATCATGAGTCATCTATCAACCGACTCCGATCTTAAGTAGTCCAAGGTAATGATTAAACTTACTTAGAGGTAGAACTTTAGTACCCAAATCCATAGAATTTTCTTCCGTGGCAACCTTATCCACATGGATGCATCCTTTCGTAACATTTTTCGGAATGAAATGATACCGAACATCCATATGCTTTGTCCTCTCATGGAACACTAGATTTTTACACAAGTGCAAGGCACTTTGACTATCTGAAAATACCACAACTTGCTCCTCCAGTACCTTCAACTCTTCAAGCAACCCTTTGCACCATATAGCCTCCTTAATGGCCTCCGTAGCTGCTATGTACTCAGCCTCGGTTGTTGAGAGTGCTACCACTTGCTGTAACTGAGCCTTCCAACTTACACAACATCCATTTATGTTGAAAAAAAAGAAGGTAATCGATATCCTTTTATCCAGGTCTACTCCATAGTCCGAATCAGCAAAACCCTCAAGGCAGATGGCATTACCCCTCTTCTTATACACTAGCCCTACTTCTGGGCTTCCCTTCAAATACCTCAACAACCACTTCATCCCAAGCCAATGCTCCTTTCCAGGATTACTCATAAACCTGCTGAGAACACTCATTGCATAAGCAATGTTGGGTCTAGTGCTTACCATGGTGTACATAACAGAACCAACAACACTAGAGTAAGGGAATTTCTCCATTTCCTTCTTCTCCGCCTCCGATCTTAGACATTGATCGATGGAGAACTTGAAATGACTGGCAAGGGGAACCTTCACTGGTTTGCTATCTTCCATAGATAATTTAGATATTATCTTATCTATGTAGGAGGTTTGAGAGATCTTCAATCTATTTCGCTCCCTTTCCCGGATGATACACATCCCAAGGATCTTTTGGGTATGGCCAAGATCTTTCATCTCAAACTCCTCACTGAGTTGAGCCTTCAATTTATTTATCCTCTCCATGCTGCTCCCAACCAGCAACATGTTATCAACATAGATGAGGATGATCATCATTTCCTCAACCTTCTGCCCCTTATAGTACAAGCACGAATCATAATAGCTCTTTGATGCGATGAAATTGACACTAGCAAGTGCACTAATCGTTCAAATAATAAAATGATGAGTAAATATCGTTCCCAACAAGGACTGAACAAATACTATAGAAATTATGACTCAACTTTTACCGTTATTTGAGCAAACGAATAATTGTAGGAGAAAAGTTTACTAACAATTAACTAAAGGGAAAAACAGATAACAATAGTAAAAAAAAAACGGAAGATTTGCAAACTTTGGAATGAATACTCTTATGAACTAACGTGCTAAGGAATCGACTTCACCTAAACCATTATTGACAAGAGTTTCGAATGGACAAGTTTTGTTTAATACGTTTTTTCAAGATGGTAGAATCCCCAATAATTTGGTTATCCATATTCCAGGTCTAACCACAATCTCAAGAATCATTAACTTCAAATATCCATATTCCAGGTCCATTCTAGATTAATTAAAATTAAGAAGCATTAAGTTTAATGGAATTCCTTTCAGTTAAATATCCCTATTTGGTTACGATTTAAATGGACCACATGAACTTCCTAGAATCCCTATTCGGTTAATCCTATTCCATTCATGGCATGTTTTACCCTGGCCTTTGCATAGATAACAATCCAACATCATATTTATTAATTCAACCATTCATAAAAGTATAGCTTCTCTATTCAACGCATCACTATGCCTAAAGAAGGAATTAAAATAATAAACAGCATTAAGAATGATAAAGCACACTCTTTGAACAACATATTAAAATCCACTTGTCCAAATAGCACTCAAGACATAGGTTTAGGATTCATCTATCCTTAAAACAAAAATATCTACACCATAATAATATTCAAACAAACCATGCTCATATCATAAAACATCAACATAACTAGATAAGAATAACACAAAACCGAAGAAGAATGATTAAAAGCTTCAGAGTAGCCTCTAGGAGTGTCTCCAACTCCCTTTTTGCGTCTTGTCTCTTCAAACTCTGTTTTTTTCTTCAACATCCACCTCTCCCTCTTATTCAGCTAGGGTTTCTATTTATAATATTCAAAATCCATGTGCCAGCGCTGCAGCGCCGAGACATATTTCGAACCCTAGTTAGCGTTGCAGCCTTGAGTTTCTGTCTAAATTCTTCTATTCATGCCAAATTCCAGCGCTGCAGCGCCAACTTTCCAGCACTACAGCCTTGAATTTCTATCCTCCTCACACATTTTGCCCTTCCAGTGCTCCAGTAAGTGTCTGCATAGTAGATTTCCAAGACTTAGCATTGATCATTTAACTAAAACAACTATTAGTGGAATAAAATAAACTCAACTAAAAATTGCTAAAAATACATGAAACACAATTCAAATGCTTAAGATCAACACCAAAAACGTGCCTAAAAGAAGTATAGTAACATGATTTATTCAGAGGTATAGTAAAGGATTTATTTGAGGCTCACATCACCTTAAGCACATCAACCAATAAAAATTTTATTTCACACTTTCCCTCAGTTATCATGTAATACTCCAATACTTTTGTTGTTGTCACATCTTCTTCTTCTTCTTTTCTTTTCCAGGACATTTTTTTTTCGTAGGCTTGTACTATAGTAGCACCAGTCTGTATTTCCATGTGCATGAATGAAACTATAATAGAGTATATACATGACGATAAAACACGGCTTTGCCAGCTGCCTGTGATAGGCAAAATACAACTTGATCACATAGTTCGTGTGGTAAACCTTTTCAACTTCGATCTTTCCCTTGCCCTTTTATGACTAGGGTCCCTTGCTCACTCTTGATGGGAAATATTTGATACTTAACACAGCCAAGTCGAAGACCGCTTTCTCTTGCTCAATCCTCTGCCATTACTTAAGAGAATAGTCCATTCATTAATCGATGTGCTTACAAGTGAAAGGTAGAGTTGTAGCATTTTTTTTTTTTAAGAAAAGAAAATAGATTAGATGATCGGGTGACAAAACAATAGATATCCAAGCTCAAAAGAGGACAACTAAGGATAATCATATATCAAGGGTTGGTTAGAAAAGCTCAAACGTTCCAAACATGGCTTGGATCCTTTCTTTGGTACTGTACTACCTAGGATTTCACCTCGAGTGGTCTTCAAACAAGTTCTAGAGTCCAAGAGATCTCAAGAAACTACATTGCTCACATAAACGTTCTCCAAAACAGCAAGACAACAAAGTGCTTAGGTGTAAGTGCTCATTGTGTTCAAAGAATTCGATGTAAAATAAATCGAACAAAAAATTCAAGCACACAGACAAACAAAACATTTTTAAAATTTTCAATGGCTATAATCAAGTCAATCTATTTCTCATCATCGGCAAAATCAAAATCAAACAACAGAAAGCATAAAGATAAAATAAACAGACAAATAACTAAAAACATGAACAAAACACAACAACTCAAATACTTTTTCCCACCCCCAAACTTAAATGATACATTGTCCGCAATGTATAAACATTTAGCATAAAGTAAGAGAAAAGAACTTCCCTGAGTAGTCGGAACCCGAATCAATCGTCTTCTTCATTATCCTCATTCTCCTGATCATTGTTGAAAGTGCAAGGAGAGTGTTTTTAAAACCCAATGCGCGACTCAGCGCTGCAGCACTGACTTCCTGGGGGTGCAGCGCTGACTCTCTGGTCCAGTCTGTTCATAATGGTCTTTTTAGCACTGCAGCACCCAAAGCTTATGGCTGCAGCACTGGTTCTCGGGCCTGACTCAAATCAATCTTGAAAACAAAACAAAAAGAACTAATTTAAAACAATAAAAACTTAACTAAAAGACAAACCAAACAAAAACAAAATGAACACACCAAACAAATTCAAATGCAAGAAAAATAAAAACAAAATATTAGTTCTAATTTATAGTCTTTAGCTTGACTTTCGGATTAATGGCTCATGGAGAATGGTTGTGGACGATTGAGAGTCAAACGTCCCCATGATGTAGTGCTTAAATTTGTGCCCGTTGACCTTAAACATCTCCTTGTTTTTCTCGTGTCGTATTTCAACGGCACCAAAAGGTGATACACTTATCACGGTGTATGGTCCAATCCATCGAGATTTCAGCTTTCTCGAAAATATGTGCCTTCTTAGGACTTCTAGCAACTGTTTTTCCATTTTACCTATCAATGAAGAAGATATTATAATAGGGAAAATATTTTTCTTTAAATAAGCATATTTCAAATGAGCAAGTAAAGTTTTCAATTCAGTTATTATTATTTGTTCTTCTAGCACTTCTTTTCCCATTTCAGACTCAAAGTTCCTTGCTTCTTCTTGGATGACGAGTTCTTCAGTGGTAGCAGTTCCTGATTCCATGATGCATCTCTTTAAAGTATCTTTATTTAATGTTTTCTCCTGAAACTCCTCAATGAGGTTATCAACAATATCAACTTGAAAACAAGAAGAAGTAGATAAGCCAGAAGGGCATTTCATAATTTTATACATATCAAAAACTACTTGCTCATCATTGACTCTTAAAGTCAATTTCCCTTGTTGTACATCAATTAGGGCTTTCCCTGTAGCAAGGAATAGACGTCAAAGTATAAGAGATACCTCACAATCCTCTTCCATGTCGAGAACAATGAAGTCTACAGGGAATATAAATTTATCAACCTTTACCAGTACATCTTCTATAATTCCCCGTGGTCTCTTAATAGATCGATCAGCTAATTGCAATGACACTGTCGTTGTTTTGACTTCTTCTAATCCAAGTTTCTTGAAAATTGAAAGAGGCATAAGATTGATACTTGCACCAAGGTTACATAAAGCTTTATCAAAGAATGAACTTCCCAAAGTGCAGGGTATAGTAAAACTCCCTGGATCTTTCAATTTTGGAGGTAGCTTGTTTTACAGTATCTCTTTAGATTTTGGCTCATCCAATTGTGTGCCATTCCTTAGTGTTATGGCCTTGACATCCTCCTTAGGATTTTTTTCTGTGTTGCTTGGAAGAGAGCCTTGTGCCCGTCCAGAAATTATAGTTGCTAGTTGGCCCACCTGAACTTCCAAATTTCTAATGGATCTTCTTGATTTTGGAACCTAGTTTCTGCTATACTTAAGAATTGGGCCATCATGTCCTCCAAGTTGGACTTTTTTTCTTGAGGTGGGTATTCAGGAGGAGGTTGTCTCGCATTGCTTTGATTCCAAGACAGGTTCGGGTGATTCTTCCATCCCGGATTATATGTATTACTGTATGGATTATTTTGCCTGTGAAAATTTGAAACAAAGTTAGCTTTTTCAGCAGACGAATTATATGTAAACTGATTACCTGCTTGATAGTTACTGCTATGGTGGCCACCACCACCACACAATTCACATATAACATGTGTAGTAAGATAAAGTCCATCTATCTTCTTGGTGAGAACCTCCATTTGTGCTGTTAAAGCTATAACAACATCTATATTGTGCAATCCTGAGGCTCTATTAACAGGTAACCTTTCAACTGGCCATTGATAAGAATTTGTGGCTATCTCTTCTTGCAATTCAATAGCTTCTTCTGGAGTTTTTCTCCTGATAGTGCCACCTGCAGCTGCATCAATCATGTTTCGGGTTGTACTGGTTAGTCCGTTATAAAAAGTTTGTACTTGCATCAAAGTGGGCAACTCATGATGAGGACATCTTCTCAAAAGGTCTTTAAAACGTTCCCATGCCTCATAGAGTGATTCCTGATCGACCTGCAAGAACATAGTAATTTCATTACGTAACTTTGCAGTTTTTGCAAGAGGGAAGTATTTCCCTATAAAATTTTGTGCCAATTCTACCCATGTTGTTATGGATCCTGCTGGTAAGGAAGTCAACCAGCTTTTTGCTTTATCCCTCAGTGAAAATGGAAAAAGTCTTAAGCGAATTGCATCCTCCGATACTCTATTATGCTTAAATGTGTCGCAGATTTCAAGGAAATTCGTCAAGTGAACATTTGGATCTTCTTGCGATAGGCCCCCAAATTGCACTGAACGTTGAATCATCTGAATGATGGCAGGCTTAATTTTAAAGTTGTTCTCTTGTATAGGTGGTCGTCAAATGCTAGATTCAACACCATCCATCTTTGGCATAGCATAATCCCAAAGTGCACGTTGCACCTCTGCATTGTTCCCTTCTACCATTATATTGACTGTAACTGATGCTGCTCTTCTCAAAGTGTGAAAAGTGCGCTCAATTTCTGGATTGAATTCTACAAGTATTCTCCCACTAGTACGTGTCATGCACTAGAAATGAAAACCCTACAAAATAGACTTAAAAACCAAATTAACAAACTCTCAAATTAACTCGGTCTCTTGTGAGCTAGTAGTCATTTACTGCATCAACCTCTTCTTGTTCAGCCTCTTCTTGAGTTTTTTGAGCTTGGCCTTCATCCAAGGGCTCTACCTGGTCCGAACCCTCTTGCCTCCTCTGCTATACCTGAACCGAGTTCTCCTTGATGCAATGCTCCACAACTTCCGATTTAGTTTGCTCACTAGCCCCTGCAGAGTTAGTTTTCTCCAAGTAGGGAAATAATAATTCATTAAAAATAACATTCCTACTTATAATTAGTTTCATGCCCTTCTTTTCTAAAGACCACAACCTATATCCCTTAACCCTATCACCATATCCTAGAAATACACATTTTCTAGATCTAGGGCCAAGTTTATCCTCATTCTGATGTGCATATGGTACACACCCAAAAGGCCTTAGGTTGCTTAATTCAAGGGGCTTTCCACTCCACATCTCCATGGGAGTCTTGAGCTCTAAAGCTCTAGAGGGTGATCTATTTATCAAGTATGCAGTTGTAGCCATAGTTTCTCCCCAAAAATATTTTGGTAACCCGAATCCTATTAACATGCACTTAACTTTCTCCATAAGGGTTCTATTCATTCTTTCAGCAACTCCATTTTGCTAGGGTGTTTTTACAACCGTCCTATGCCTTAAAATACCATTTAATTCACAGAATTTATCAAAATCATTATTGCAAAATTCTAAGCCATTATCGGTTCGTAAAGCCTTAACTGCCATACCCGTTTGAGTTTCCAGCAACTTCTTCCACCCAACAAATTTATGTGTGTGTGTGTGTGTGTGTTTGTGTGTTTGCGCTAAGAGATGAGAATCCCTGTTGGGAAACAACCCTTAAGATGCCTAGGTGGTGATCTTCCAAACACCCAAGTCTAGAATGACTTGTAAAGATGAATCGAAGACAGAAACAAAAATCAAAGAAAGAAAGAACACAACAATTGTTGTCGAGGTTCGGCAATGTGCCTACGTCCCCGTGAGCTCCTCCAAGCCCTCTGCACTAAATCAATGGCTCTTTACAATTACAGCAACTCCTCTTCAAGAAAATGATCAAAGATGGATCTTAACCATTCTTGAATCACCCTCAAGAACACGATCAGATCTTGATCTTAACACCGTTCTTGAAGAACAAAAGAAGTGAGAAAAGAAAGTGATAAGGTCTTGAGTTACCCTGGAATTTTCTCTCAAGAAAATTCCACTTACAAGTCCCTTTAATCCCCAATCTATACTACTCTCTCTCTAAACAACCAACCTCTCTTATGTTTAGTGTCTTTGCACTCTCACATAACCATGTGTTCTATTTCACACACATTCACATGTCATCACATGTTATGTCACACACCTTGTCTTTAGATTGAAGCTAGGTGGCCCTTTATATAGTGCACCAACTTCTTGACCAATCTTGAAGGTCAATCTCCACCCTTAGAACTTGAGGACCCATCAATTATAGCCCTTGATCAAGTCTAAGTGATCCTGTACATATTGACCATGCATCACGCACCACTCAAAAGGCTGAAACATGTCTGCATCAGTGTGCCTGGCGCCGCGGCCCATAACAGGGCAGGCCGTGGCCCAGGATAGGGCACACTTCTTCAAGCTTCTAGGCACTGCAGCCTTGGGGAGGCTGAGCCATGGTGCACACCTCCTCTAGGTCTCCTCCTTGCTGGGCGCCGCGGCCTAGGAAGGCTGTGCCGCGGCGTGACCTGATGCTGAACATACTGAATTTCTTCCTGTTTAATCCTTAGACAAATACCAACAATCTCGACCTTTGTCTAAGCGATTAAACCTGAACTCATGTGCAGAGAACTCAAGATCCAAACTCGTCTTGAGTCACCATTCATCCAACTCCAATCTTAAAAAGTCTAAGACAATGATTGAACTTACTTAGAGGTAGAACTTTGGTACCTAAATCTACAGGATTTTCTTCCGTGGCTACCTTGTCCATATGAATGCATCGTTCCGTAACATTTTCCTGAATGAAATGATACCAAACATCCATGTGCTTTGTCCTCTCATGGAACACCGGATTCCTACGCAAGTGCCACGCACTTTGGTTGTCCGAATACACCACTACCTATTCTTTTAGGACCTTCCACTCGTCTAATAACCCTTTGCACCACATAGCCTCCTTTATGGCTTTCGAAGCCACTATGTACTCAACCCCGGTTGTTAAGAGTGCTACCATCGGCTGCCACTGAGCCTTCAAATACCTCAGCAACCACTTCATCCCAAGCCAAAGCTCCTTTCCAAGATTACTCACAAATCTGCTGAGAACACCCATTGCCTGAGAAATGTCGGGTCTAGTGCTTACCATCATGAACATGACTGATCCAACCGCACTAGAGTAAGGGACCTTATCCATTTCCTTCTTCTCCTCATCCATTCTAGGACATTGCTTGCTGGAGAACTTGAAATGACCAGCAATGGGAACCTTCACTAGTTTACCATCTTCTATAGAAGACTCATACAACACCTTTTCTATGTAGGAAGACTGAGAAACCTTCAACCCATTTCTCTCCCTTTCCCGAATTCTTCTCATCCCAAGGAACTTTTGTGCAAGGCCAAGATCCTTCCTCTCGCACTCCTCACTAAGTTGAGATGTCAACCTTTCCATCCTCTCCCTACTATTATCAACCCACATCATATCATCAACATAGACGAGGATACTCACCATTTCCTCCACCTTCTGAACCAGTGAGAAAAATTTCGTGAAATCTATGCTGTCTCTTTGCGTAAACCTCTTCATTATAAGCCTAGCCTTATCCCGGACTTTGTCCCCTGGAGGGTTCCCGTCTTTGACCTTGTAAGTGCACTTACAATCCACAACTCTCTGTTTTCCTGGAATGTGCACCAATTCCTAAGAGCTGTTCTTCCTCAAAGAATGCATTTTTTCCTCCATAACTAGCTTTCATCTTGACGAATCCTGACATCCAATGGCATCAATGTAAGTCTCTTGTTCACTTATCCCTCTTTTTATCCAAGGAGCTGCTACATTCGCAGCCACAAAACCATATCTCCAAGGTGGTCTGACTAGCCTTATTTCCTGGTCCCTTGTGAGCTGATAGTCATTCTGACTTGCTGCATCATCCCCTTCTAGTTCAGCCTCCTCTCGAGTGTCTTAAGATTCATCAATGGGCTCTACCTGGTCCGAACCCTCTTGCCTTCCTTGCTCTACTTGAACTGAATTTTCCTTGATGCTATGCTCCACAAATACCGAACTAGTTTGCTCACTAGCCCCTGTAGGGTTAGTTTTCTCCAAATAGGGACATAACAATTCTTTAAAAATAACATCCCTAGTTATTATGAGTTTCAATCCTTTTTGCTCTAAGGACCACAACCTATACCTCTTAGCCCCATCCCCATATCCTAGAAACACACATTTTCTAAACCTTGGGCTAAGCTTATCATCCTTTTGATGTGCATATGCAGCACACCTAAAAGTTCTAAGGTTGTCCAACTCAGGGAGTTTACCACTCCACATCTCATCGGGAGTCTTGAGCTCTAAAGCTCTAGAGGGTGATCTATTTACCAAATACATAGCAGTAGACACCGCTTCCCCCCAAAAACATTTGGATGATCCGGATCCATTTAACATGCACCTAACCTTTTTCCTAAGGGTCTTATTCATCCTCTCAGTAACTCCATTTTGCTGAGGCATTTCCATAACCGTTCTATGTCTTTGAATCCCATTTAACATAAAGAATTGATCAAGTTCCTTGTTAAAAACTTCTAAGCCATTATCGGTTCTTAACATCTTAACTACCTTGCCCGTTTGAGTTTCTTCCAGCTTTCTCCACACCACTAACTTATTAAAAGCATCTGATTTATTTTTAAGCAAATAAACTCAAATCTTTCTTGAATAATCATAAATTAAAGACAGAAAGTAAATATTACCTCCCTGTGTTGGTGTTCTTGCTGGTCCCCAAAGATTCGCATGAATGTAGACAAGAATGCCCTTAGATTTGTGCACTCTGGTGTTGAAGCTAACCCGATGTTACTGCCCAAGAACACAGCTCTTGCAGAAATCGAGTTTCTTTACCTTGTCACCATCAAGTAAATAATTCTTGTTGAGAACTTGCAGGCCCTTTTCGCTTAAGTGTCCCAAGCGATTGTGCCAAAGGATTACCATCTCCATCTCAGCTATAAAGCTTGCTGCTTGACCCTTGATGTCCGTGTCTCCAATCATCTCATAGAGATCATCCTTCATTGCTGCTTTGATCATTATCAAAGATCCCTTGGTTACCTTGATCTTTCCTCCCTCTGCCTTGTATGTGTACCCTATGGAATCCAGCTGCCCCAATGAGATCAAATTTATTGGAAATCACCTTGATAAGATGCCCAGGTGGTGATCTTCCAAACACCCAAGTCTAGAATGACTTGTAAAGATTAGGAATCAGAAACAGAAACAGAAATGAAAGAAAGAAAGAAAGAAGACAAGCTATTTGTTATTGAGGTTCGGCACTAGCCTACGTCCTCGTGAGTTCACCTAAACTCTCTGCATTAATCAATGGTTCTTTTACAATCATAGCAACCCCTTTCCAAGAAGCCTAAGTTCTTAAAGAAACAAAGAAGAAGAAGAAACAGAAAGTGATAAGAACTAACCCTGGAATTTTCTCAAGAAAATTCCCTTTACAAGCCCTTCAATCCTCTTTCTATTCTACTCACTCTTCTAAACAACCAGCCTTACAAATGAGTCTCTCTTGTTTTTGTGTCTTTGTACTCTTTACAATTCTCTCACTTTTGATCACAAGTTATGTCACATTGTTTTTGAGAATGAAGCTAGGTGACCCTTTATATAGTGCACCAACTTCTTGTCCAATCTTGAGTGTCATTCTCCACCCTTAGATCTTGATGACCAATCAACCATGGCCCTTGATCAATCCTTAATGATCCTATGTGTTTTGGGCATGTCTCCACGCATTTAACAAAGGCTGAATCAAATAGACTATGTGGGCCTTCAAGGTGCGGCCTAGAGCAGGGCACATTTGCTGTCCCTCTAGGCGCCGCGGCCTGGACCTCCTCAGTAAACCTCCACCTTCTAGGTGTCGCGGCCTGACCTGATGCACACCCAATTTTGCTGCTTTGTGCTGAAGCACACTCCTACTTTCCTGAGGCACCTAGGACAAGTGCTTGAACGTCTTCTAACCTTGTTTAAACCTTAGACAAATACCAACAATCTCTACCTTTGTCTAAGTGTTTAAACCTGAACCATTATGTAGAGAACTCAGGATCGAAACTCATCTTGAGTCACCAATCAACTAACTTCAATCCTAAGTAGTCCAAGGCAATGATTGAACTTACTTAGGGGTAGAACCTTGGTACCTAAATCTGCAGGATTTTCCTCCGTGGCTACTTTGTCCACATGAATGGATCATTCCGTAACATTTTCTCGAATGAAATGATACCGAACATCCATGTGCTTTGTCTTCTTATGGAACACCGGATTTTTACACAAGTGCAATGCACTTTGACTATCCGAAAACACCACAACCTGCTCTTATAGGACCTTCAACAACCCTTTGCACCACACAGCCTCCTTTATGGCTTTCGTTGCTGTTATGTACTCAGCCTCGGTTATTGAGAGTGCTACCACAGGCTGCAACTGAGCCTTCTAACTTACACAACATCTATTTAAGTTGAAGAAGTAGGAGGTAATTGATCTTCTTTTATCCCAGTCTGCTCCATAGTCTGAATCCGCATAACCCTCAAGACAGATGGACTTACCTCTCTTCTCATAAATCAGCCCCACTCTGCGCTTCCCTTTAAGTACCTCAGCAACCACTTCGTCCCAAGCCAATGCTCCTTTCGGGGATTACTGATAAACTTGCTGAGAACACTTATTGCATAAGCAATATCAGATCTAATGTTTAACATGGTGAACATTACAGAACCAACCGCACTAGAGTAGGGGACCTTTTCCATTTCTTTCTTCCTCGCCTCCGATCTTGTACATTAATCGCTGGAGAACTTGAAATGACCAGCAAAGGGAACCTTCACTGGTTTGCTATCTTCCATAGAGAACTTAGATATCATCTTCTCTATGTAGGAAGTTTCAGAGATCTTCAATCTGTTTCTCTCCCTTTCCCGGATGATACACATCCCAAGGATCTTCTATGCATGGCCAAGATCCTTCACCTCAAACTCCTCACTGAGTTGTGACTTCAATTTTCCTATCCTCTCCATGTTGCTCCCAACCAGTAACATATCATCAACATAGATGAGGATGATCACCACTTCCTCAACCTTCTGCCCCTTGTAGTACAAGCACGAATCATAGTAGCTCCTTATGAAACCAAAGCTGATTAAAAAGGAATCAAACCTCTTATTCCATTGCCGAGGTGATTGCTTCAGGCCATAGAGAGATTTTTTCAATTTGCACACCAACTCTCCCTGTTTTCCTTCCTCATAGCCTTCAAGTTGCCTCATGTAGATGGTGTTGTTATTTTTCTAAGTTTCAAACATGTCCAAAAATGGTCTAAGTTTGGTTAAACTCCAAACTAAATGTGGAGTATCAAAGTTCAGCAAGTCTAATGGCTGTACACATGTGTGTGCTTAAGGTTTGAGCATGGGAAGGTCATGCACACTGCTGTGCAAACTTCCGCACACAAGCAGGAAGTGTGCGCATTGCAGCAGAAGGCAGCAGCATCAGGTCAAGGCGCAGCGCGCACGCCCAGCGCCGTGCCTCACAGCATGCACACCATCAAGGACAGCTTCAGCATCATACAATGCAGCACCAGCGCCGCGCCCTCCAGAATGTCATCCTTCACGCCCTACCTCAGGGCCACACCGCGCCTTGCTGAGCGCCACACCGCCCAGGCAAGTTGCTGCACACATAGGCAGCTCGCAGAAAGACCTCTCCAATGATGTGTGCACCACACCAAAATGCACAGCATCACTTAGCAAGTGATGAAGGGCTAAGATTCAAGGAAGAACATGATCAAAGGGAGGAGAATGAATCTCAAGAATGTCCAAGAATTGAGAGGCTATAAAAGGGGTTCTCAAGGCCTCATTTCACAAAAAAAAAAAAGATATACAACACACATACAAGAGAGATTTGTGACATTGTAAGATCATTGTAAACACTTAGAGAGAATTGTGTAGAGTGACAAACACAAGAGGGACTCTTTGTTAGGCTGGTTGTAAAGAAAAGAGGATAGTATAGAATTGATAGAAAACTTTGTAATAGGACTATCACTTTCTAGTTATCTTCTTGTTTCTTCAAGAACTTGGATTCTTGAAGAGGATTGCTGTAACTTTTTAAGAACCATTAAGATAGTGCAGAGAGTTTGGAGGAACTCACGAGGACGTAGGCACATTACCGAACCTCGATAACAATTGCTTGTCTTCTTTTCTTTCTTTGATTTTCTATTCTTATGTTCGATTGCTGTTTTTCTTTCTACAAGTCATTCAAGACTTGGGTGTTTGGAAGATCGCCACCTGGGCATCTTGTCAAGGTGATTTCCAATAGTGGTATCAAAGCTAAGCAACTGGTTATCGGAGCAAGAAGCAGAAGGTACGGAGCCAAGACTCCAAGAATCAAAGATCAAACTTCTTGGGTGATTCAAGAACGGTGTAAAGATCAAGATCCGGTCGTGTGCTTAAAGGTTGATTCAAGAACGGTGTTAAAGATCCATCTTTGATCTGTGTTCTTGAAGTTGAAGAAAGCAATTGTGGTTAGTGCACAAATCTGGGATCTTTTCCACAAAGATGGCTTCAAATTTCTGTGTGGAGAAGTTTGATTGAAAGGGGGACTTTGCCCTATGGCAGCGGAAGATCAAGGCGGTTCTCATGCAGCAGAAAGTGGACTTGGCTATTGGAGAAGATGATGCTTTTCCAGTAAGTGTCACGGAGGACCAGCGGACCAAGATGAAGAAGATGGCCTACAGCACCATTTTCTTGCACATGTCGGATAGTGCCACAAGGGAGTGCGGTGACTCGGAAGATCTGGTTGTCATATGGAAGAAACTAGATGAGTTGTTTTTTTTACCAAAACTCTTCCTAACAAAATCTATCTTCTTAAAAGAATCTTTGCTTTTAAAATGGACCCTAGTAAGGAGTTGCAAGATAATCCTGATGTCTTTAACAAGCTAGTTCAAGATTTGAATAGCTGTAGCATTTCTTTTTCGGATGAACGATTGGCTGTTATTTTGTTAAATTCACTTCCTGATTTCTTTGACAATTTGATTAAAGCAATTGAGTATGAGAGAGATAGTTTGACAAAGGAGATTGTGATCAATGCCATAAGGGCACATGATTTCAAAACCAAGATGAAGGAGACATCAAGTGGTGATAGGCTATTCGTAAGAGGAAGGCCAGCAGCTCATGATGGCAGTAGTATTCATGGCAGCTACCAAGAGAAATCAAGAGGTAGAGGACAGAGCCATTGGAGATCCCACTCCAAGACAAGATATGGAGGAGGAAGGAGATGCTTCTACTACAACAAGGAGGGCCATTTCAAGAAAGACTGCAAGAAGAGGTTATGGGATGAGAGGAAAAGCCATACCAACAATGGAGAGGCTTCGGTTGCCAAGGGAGAACAGCAAGATGAGTTTCTTATTGTGTGCTCAAATGTGAGCAGGAGGCAAGGCAGCGAAAAATGGATTCTTGATTTTGAGTGCACCTACCATATGTGCCTTCACAAAGAATGGTTCAAGAATTTCAAGGAGATTAATGAAGGAAGGGTCTTCTTGGGGAATGACAATTCTTGCCAAGTAAGAGGGATTGGAGACATCCAATTGAGGATGTTTGATGGAGTCACAAGGCTGCTGTGAAATGTAAGATATCCTCCAGATTTGAAGAGGAACTTGATCTCATTGGGGCAGCTGGATTCCATGGGTACACATGCAAATTAGAGGGAGGAAAGATCAAGGTGGCCAAGGGATCTTTGGTAGTGATCAGGGCAGCCAGAAACGATGGACTCTATGAGATGATCGGAGAAACAGAAACCAATGATCAAGCAGCAAGCTTGATGGCTGAGCTGGATAAGGCAGCCCTTTGGCACACTCGCTTGGGACACATGAGTGAAAAGGGCCTGCAAGTGCTTAGCAAGGAAGGTCTACTTGGTGGTGACAAAGTAGAAAAACTGGATTTCTGTGAGAGCTGTGTTCTTGGGAAGCAACACCGGGTCAGCTTCAACACCAGAGTGCATAAGTCTAAGGAGATCCTTGATTACATTCATTTGGACCTTTGGGGACCAGCAAGAACACCAATACAGGGAGGTAACTTTTACTTTCTATCTTTAATTAACGATTATTCAAGAAGAGTGTGGGTTTATTTGCTTAGGAATAAATTTGATGCCTTGAATAAATTTGTTGTGTGCAAGAAATTGTTGGAAACCCAAACTGGTAGGGTAGTTAAAGCTTTAAAAACCGATAATGGCTTAGAATTTTGCAACAAGGATTTTGATAAATTTTGTGAATTAAATGGCATTCTAAGACATAAGACGGTTGTAAAAACACCCTAGCAAAATAGAGTTACTGAAAGAATGAGTCGAACCCTTATAGAAAAAGTTAAGTGCATGCTAATAGGATTCGGGTTACCAAAATATTTTTGGGGAGAAGCTGTAGCAACAACTGCATACTTGGTGAATAGATCACCCTCTATAGCAATAGAGCTCAAGACTCCCATAGAGATGTGGAGTGGAAAACCCCATGAATTAAACAACCTTAAGACTTTTGGGTGTGCAGCATATGCACATCAAAAGGAGAATAAACTTGACCCTAGGTCTAGAAAATGTGTATTTCTAGGATATGGTGATGGGGTTAAGGGATATAGGTTGTGGTCCTTAGAAAAGAAGGGCATGAAACTGATTGTAAGTAGGGATGTTGTCTTTAATGAATTATTATTTCCCTACTTGGAGAAAACTAACCCTGCAGGGGCTAGTGAGCAAACCAAACCAGAAGTTGTGGAGCATCGCATCAAGGAAAACTCGGTTCAGGTAGAGCATAGGAGGCAAGAGGGTTCGAAAACTCAAGAAGAGGTTGATGCAGTAAATAACTACTAGCTCACAATAGACCGGGGAAGGAGAGTGGTTAGACCACCCTTGAGATATGGGTTTACAAATGCTGCAGATGCAGCAACTCCTTGGATAGAATGAGGGATGGCTGAACCAGAAACTTACACGGATGCCATGGAGTGTAAGGATTCATCAAAGTGGCAGCTAGCTATGGAGGAAGAAATGGACTCTTTGATGAAGAACAACTCTTGGGAGCTGGTGCCCAAACCAGAAAAACAGAGAGTGGTGGATTGTAGATGGCTCTACAAGATCAAAGAAGGAAATACTCCAGGGGATGAAGTCTGATATAAAGCTAGGTTGGTGGCAAAGGGGTTCACACAAAAAGAAGGCATTGATTTCACCAAAATCTTCTCACCGGTTGTGAAGTACAAGACAATACGGATAGTGTTAGCATTAGTGGTCCAATTTGATTGGGAAATCGAGCAAATGGATGTGAAGACTGCATTCTTGCATGGAGAGCTCGATGAGACCATTTTCATGAGGCAACCCGAAGGTTATAAGGAAGGAACGCAGGGAGAGCTAGTGTGCAAGTTGAAGAAGTCTCTTTATGGCCTGAAGCAATCACCTCGACAATGGAACAAGAGGTTTGATTCCTTTGTAATCAGCTTGGGTTTCATGAGGAGCTACTATGATTCTTGTTTGTACTATAAGGGATAGAAGATTGAGGAGATGGTGATCATCCTCATCTATGTTGATGACATGTTGCTGGGTGGGAGTAGCATGGAGAGGATAAATAAATTGAAGGCTCAACTCAGTGAGGAGTTTGAGATGAAGGATCTTGACCATGCACTAAAGATCCTTGGGATGTGTATCATCCGGGAAAGGGAGAGAAACAGATTGAAGATCTCTCAAACTTCCTACATAGAGAAGATGATATCTAAATTCTCTATGGAAGATAGCAAACCAGTGAAGGTTCCACTTGCTGGTCATTTCAAATTCTCCAGTGATCAATGTCCAAGATCAGAGGCAGAGAATAAGGAAATGGAGAAAGTCCCTTACTCTAGTGTTGTTGGTTCTGTTATGTACACCATGGTGAGGACTGGACCGGACATTGCTCATGCAATGAGTGTTCTCAACAGGTTTATGAGTAATCCTGAAAAAGAGCATTGACTTGGGATGAAGTGGTTGCTGAGGTATTTGAAGGGAAGCGCAGAAGTAGGGCTGGTGTATAAGAAGAGGGGTAATGCAATCTGCCTTGAAGGGTTTGCAGATTCAGACTATGGAGCAGACCGGGATAAAAGGAGATCGATTACCTCCTATTTCTTCAACTTAAATGGATGTTGTGTAAGTTGGAAGGCTCAGTTGCAGCCAGTGGTAGCACTCTCAACAACCGAGGTTGAGTACATAGCTGCTACGGAGGCCATTAAGGAAGCTATGTGGTGCAAAGGGTTGCTTAAAGAGTTAAAGGTACTGGATGAGCAGGTTGTGGTATTTTCGGATAGTCAAAGTGCCTTGCACTTGTGTTAAAATCCAGTGTTCCATGAGAGGACAAAGTACATGGATGTTCAGTATCATTTCATTCGGGAAAAGGTTACGCAATGATGCATCCATGTGGACAAGGTTGCCACGGAAGAAAATCCTGGGAACTTGGGTACTAAAGTTTTACCTCTAAGTAAGTTCAATCAATACCTTAAATTACTTAGGATTGGAGTTGCTTAATTGGTAACTCAAGATGAGTTTGGATCCCGAAGCTTTCTGCATAGTGGTTCAGGTTTTTTGAACACTTAGACAAAGGTAGAGATTGTTGTTATTTGTCTAAGTTTCAAACATGTCCAAACATGGTCTAAGCTTTGCTAAACTCCAGACTAAATGTGGAGTATCAAATTTCAGCAAGTCTAATGGTTGCACACATATGTGTGCTTAAGGTTTCAGCATGGGAAGGTCATGCACACTTCTGTGCAAACTTCTGCACACAGGCAGGAAGTGTGCACACTATAGCAAAAGGCAGCAGCATCAGGTCAGGGCGCAGTGCGCACGCCCAGCGCCATGCCTCATAGCATGCACACCATCAAGGACAGCCCTAGCATCATACCGCGTAGCACTAGTGCCGTGCCCTCTAGAATATCATCCTTCACACCCTACCTCAGCGCCGCACCGCGTCCTACTGAGCGCCGCACCACCCAGGCAAGTTGCTGCACACATAGGCAGCTCGCACAAAGACCTCTCCAATGATGTGTGCACCACACCAAAATGCACAGCATCACTTAGCAAGTGATGAAGGGCTAAGATTCAAGGAAGAACATGATCAAAAGGAGGAGAATGAATCTCAAGAATGTCCAAGAATTGAGAGGCTATAAAAGGGGTTCTCAAAGCCTCATTTCACAAAAAAGAAAGATATACAACACACATACAAGAGAGATTTGTGACATTGTGAGATCATTGTAAACACATAGAGAGAATTGTGTAGAGTGACAAACACAAGAGGGACTCTTTGTTAGGCTGGTTGTAAAGAAGAGAGGATAGTATAAAATTGATAGAAAACTTTGTAATAGGACTATCACTTTCTAGTTCTCTTTTTGTTTCTTCAAGAACTTGGATTCTTGAAGAGGATTGCTGTAACTTTGTAAGAACCATTAAGATAGTGCAGAGAGTTCGGAGGAACTCACGGGGACGTAGGCACATTGCCGAACCTCGATAACAATTGCTTGTCTTCTTTTCTTTCTTTTATTTTTTGTTCTTGTGTTCAATTGCTGTTTTTCTTTCTACAAGTCATTCAAGACGTGGGTGTTTAGAAGATCACCACCTGGGCATCTTGTCAAGGTGATTTTCAGCAGATGGTCTCATCAAGATCTCTGTGTAAGAACCCCTTCACATCCATTTGCTTGATTTCCCAATTGAATTGGACAACCATTGCTAGCACTATCCTTATTGTCTTTTACTTCACAACCGGTGAGAAGATTTCGGTGAAATCTATGCCTTCTTTTTATGTGAACCCCTTCGCTACCAGCCTAGCTTTATATCAGACTTCATCCCCTGGAGTGTTCCTTTCTTGATCTTGTAGATCCATCTACCATCCATAATGCTATGTTTTTCTGGTTTAGGCACCAATACCTAAGAGTTGTTCTTTCTCAAAGAATCCATTTCTTCCTCTATAGCTATCTGCCACTTTGACGAATGCTTACACTCCATGGCATCCATGTAAGTTTCTGGTTCAACCATCCCTCCTTCTGTCCAAGGAGCTGCTACATTAGCATCCGTAAAACCATATCTCAAAGGTGGTCTAACCACCCTCCTTTCCCTGTCCCTTATGAGCTGGTAGTCATTCTGACTTACTGCATTAACCCCTTCCAGTTCAGCCTCCTCTTGAGTTTCTTGAGCTTGGCCTTCATCCATGGGCTCTACCTGGTCTGAGCCCTCTTGTCTTCCTTGCCCTACCCAAACCGAATTCTCCTTGATGTGATGCTCCACAAATTCCGGACTGGTTTGCTCACTAGCCCCCGCAGGGTTAGTTTTCTCCAAGTAGAGAAATAACAATTCATTAATAATAATATCACTCCTTATAATGAGCTTCATTCCTTTTGGTTCTAAGGACCACAACCTATATCCCTTAACCCCATCACCATACCCTAGAAATACACATTTTCTAGACCTTGGGTTAAGTTTATCATCCTTTTGATGTGCAAATGCAGCACACCCAAAAGTCCTAAGGTTGCTCAACTTAGGGGGTTTTCCACTCCACATCTCCATGGGAGTCTTGAACTCTAAAGCTCTAGAGGGTGATCTATTTACCAAGTATGCAGCAGTAGACATAGCTTCCCCCCAAAAATATTTTGGTAAACCGGATCCTATTAACATGCACCTAACTTTTTCCATAAGGGTCCTATTCATCCTCTCAGCAACTCCATTTTACTAAGGTGTTTTTACAACCGTTCTATGCCTTAGAATTCCATTTAATTCATAGAATTTATCAAAATCCTTATTACAAAATTCTAAGCCATTATCGGTTCGTAAAGCCTTAACTACCCTACCCGTTTGAGTCTCCAGCAACTTTTTCAACACAACAAATTTATTCAAAGCATCTATTTTATTTTTAAGCAAATAAACCCAAACCTTTCTTGAATAATCATCAATTAAAGACAGAAAGTAAAAGTTACATCCCTGGGTTAGTGTTCTTGCTGGTTTCCAAAGTCCTGAATGAATGTAGTTAAGAATGCCATTAGACTTGTGCACCCCGGTGTTGAAGCTGACCCAGTGTTGCTTCCCAAGAATGCAACACTCGCAGAAATCCAATTTCTCTACTTTGTCTCCTCCAAGTAGACCATCCTTGCTAAGAACTTGCAGGCCCTTTTCGCTCATATATCCCAAGCGAGTGTGCCAAAGGGCTGCCCTATCCATCTCAGCCATCAAGCTTGCTGCTTGATCCTTGATTTTTGTCTCTTTGATCATCTCATAGATTCCATCTTTTATTGCTCCTTTGATCACTACCAAAGTTCCCTTTGTCACCTTGATCTTTCCTCCCTCTGCTTTGTATATATACCCCATGGAATCTAGTTGCCCCAGTGAGATCAAATTCCTCTTCAAATCCGGAAGATACCTCACATTGCGCAGCAGCCTTGTGACTCCATCAAACATCCTCAACTGAATTTCTCCAATCCCCCTCACTTGGCAAGAATTGTCATTCCCCAAGAAAACCCTTCCATCATTGATTTCCTTGAAATTCTTGAATCAATCCCGGTGAGGGCACATATGATGAGTGCACCCGGTATCCAAGATCCATTTCCCGCTGCCTTCTTGCTCCTTGCTCATATCCGAGCACAAAACAAGAATGTTATCATCTTGTTGTTCTGCCTTAGCAACCGAAGCCTCTCCATTCTTGGTATGGCTTTTTCCTCTCTTATCCCATAACCTCTTCTTGTAATCTTTCTTGAAGTGACCCTCCTTGTTGCAGTAGAAGCACCTCTTTCCTCCAAATCTTGGTTTGGAATGTGCTCTCTCATGGCTCTGCCCTCTACGTCTTGATTTCTCTCGGTAGTTACCATAGTTGCTACTACCATTCCAAGTTGCTGTCCTTCCTCTTACGAACAACACTTCCCCACTTGATGCCTCCCTACTCTTGGCTTTTAAATCATGAGCCTTTATAGCATTGACCACAATTTCTTTGGTTAGTGTATCTCTTCCATATTCAATTACATTAATTAAACTATCAAAATAATCAGGAAGAGAATTTAATAACATAACAGCCAATTGTTCATCTGGGAATTTAATACTACAACTAATCAAATCTTGAACTAGTTTATTAAAGACATCAAGATTATCATGCAACTATTTACTACGATCCATTTTAAAAGCAAAGATTCTTTTAAGAAGATAAATCTTGTTAGGGAGAGTTTTGGTAAGAAACAACTCATCTAGTTTCTTCCATATGACAGCCAGATCTTCCAAGTCTTCGCGCTCCCTTGTGACACTATCCGACATGTGCAAGAAAATGGTGCTGTAAGCCATCTTCTTCATCTCAATCTACTGGTCCTCCGTGATACTTGCTGGAAAAAAATCATCTTCTCCAATAGCCAAGTCCACCTTCTGTTGCAAAAGAATAGCTTTGATCTTCTGCTTCCATAGGGAAAAATCTTCCTTTCCATCAAACTTCTCAACAATGAAATTTGAACCCATCTTGCGGAGATGATCCCAGATATGTGCAGCACTCACAAATGCTTTCCAACTTCTTCTAAACCTCAAGAACACAATTGAAGATTGATCTCAACACTGTTCTTGAATCAACCTCAAGAACACGATCTGATCTTGATCTTTACTCCGTTTTTGAATCACCCAAGAAGTTTGTTCTTTGATTCTTGGAGTCTTGCTCTGATACCTTTTGCTCTTGCTCTGACACCCGGCTGTACTAGCTCCTCCGGCTCTAATACCACTACTAGAAATCACCTTGACAAGATGCCCAGGTGGTGATCTTCCAAACACTCAAGTCTAGAATGACTTGTAAAGATTAGGAATCGAAAACAGAAACAGAAATGAAAGAAAGAAAGAAAGAAGACAATCGATTTGTTATCGGGGTTCGGCAATAGCCTACGTCCCCATGAGTTCACCTGAACTCTCTGCACTAATCAATGGCTCTTTTACAATCACAACAACCCCTCTCCAAGAAGCCTAAGTTCTTGGAGAAATAAAGAAGAAGAAGAAACAGAAAGTGATAAGAACTAACCCTGGAATTTTCCCAAGAAAATTCCCTTTACAAGCCCTTCAATCACCTTTCTATTCTACTCACTCTTCTAAATAACCAACCTTACAAATGAGTCTCTCTTGTTTTGTGTCTTTGCACTCTCTACAATTCTCTCACTTTTGATCACAAGTTATGTCACATTGTTTTTTTAGAATGAAGTTAGGTGACCCTTTATATAGTGCACCAACTTCTTGTCCAATCTTGAGTGTCATTCTCCACCCTTAGATCTTGATGACCAATCAACCATGGCCCTTGATCAATCCTTAGTGATCCTATGCATTTTTGGCATGTCTCTACGCATTTAACAAAGGCTGAATCAAATGGACTATGTGTGCATTCAAGGTGCGGTCTTAAACAGGGCAAAGTGCAACCTAGAGCAGGGCATACTTTCTATCCCTCTAGGTTGGCTTGGGGTAGGCTGCGTCGTGGCCTGGACTTCCTTAGCAAACCTCCACCTTTTGGGCGTTGCAGCCTAGGGTAGTCTAGGCTGTGGCCTGACCTGATGCACACCTAATTTTGCTGCTTTGTGCTGAAGCACACTCCTAGTGTGCTGAGGCGCCTAGGATAAGTGCTTGAACCTCTTCCAACCTTATTTAAACCTTAGACAAATACCAACAAAATTTCTTTTCAACTCCGGAAGATACCTCATGTTCCTCAACAGTGTCGTCATTCCATCAAACATCCTCAACTGGATGTCTCCCGTGCCCCTCACTTGGTAAGAAGAATCATTCCCTAGGAAAACCTTTCCATCACTGGTTTCCTTGAAATTCTTGAACCAATCTCTGTGAGGGCACATGTGATGAGTGCACCCAGAATCCAAGATCCATTTCCTGCTGTCTCCTTAGACCCTGCTCACACTTGAGCACACAACAAGAACATTATCATCTTGCTATTTTGCCTTGGCAACCGAAGCCTCTCCATTCTTGGTACGGCTTCTTCCCTCATCCCTCATCTTCTCCTTACAATCATTCTTGAAATGACCCTCCTTATGGCAGTAGAAAAATATTTTCCCTCCAAATCTCAGTTTGGAATGCACTCTCCTATGGCTTTCTCCTCTACCCCTGTCCCGGTAGTAGCCATGTATGTTATTGTGCGCTCTCCCATAGTTTTCCCCTCTACCTCTGTCCGGTAGTAGCCATGTATGTTATTGTGCGCTTTTCCATGGCTTTCTCCTCTACCTCTGTCCTGGTAGTAGCTATGTATGTTACTGTGCACTCTCCTATGGCTTTCTCCTCTACTTCTGTCCTGATAGTAACCATGTATGTTACTGTGCACTCTCCCATAGCTTTCTCCTCTACCTCTGTCCTGGTAGTAGCCATGTATGTTACTGCTATATCGAGTTGTTGGCCTTCCTCTAACGAATAGCCCTTCTCCACTTGATGTACTCCTTATCTTGGCATCAAGATTATCTTGCAACTCTTTATTAGGATCCAATTTAAAAACAAAGATTCATTTACAAAGATACCTCTTATTAGAGAGAGTCTTGGTAAGAAACAACTCATCTAGTTTCTTCCAAATGACAGCTAGATCTTCCGAGTCTCTACACTCCCTTGTGACATTATCTGACATATGCAGAAGGATGGTGTTGTAAGCCATCTTCTTCATCTCATTCCACTGGACCTCTGTGAAGCTTACAGGAAAAGCGTCATCTTCTCCAATCGCTAAGTCCACCTTTTGTTGCATAAGAACCGCCTTGATCTTCTGCTTCTAAAGGGCAAAGTCTCCTTTTTCCATCAAACTTCTCAAGAATGAAGTTTGAACCCATCTTGTGGAGAAGATCCCAGATTTATGCAACACCCACAATTGCTTTCTTACTTCTTCTAAATCTCAAGAACATGATCGAAGATTGATTTCAATACCATTCTTGAATCACCCTCAAGAACACGATCGGATCTTGATCTCTACTCTGTTCTTGAATCACCTCAAGAACACGATCAAATATAGATCTCTACTCCGTTCTTGAATCACCCAAGAATTGGACCTTTGATTCTTGGAGTCTTACTCCGATACCCGCTAACCAAAGCTCTGATACCACTGTTGGGAAACCACCCTCAAGATGCCCAGGTGGTGTTCTTCTAAACACCCAAGTCTAGAATGACTTGTAAAGATGAATCGAAAACAGAAACATAAATGAAAGAAAGAAATAACACAACAATTGTTATCGAGGTTCAGCAATGTGCCTACATCCCCATGAGCTCCTCCGAGCCCTCTACACTAAATTAATGGTTCTTTACAATCACAGCAACTCCTCTTCAAGAACACGATCAGAGATGGATCTTAACTGTTCTTGAATCACCCTTAAGAACATGATCAGATCTTGATCTTAACACCGTTCTTAAAGAACAAAAGAAGAGAGAAAAGAAAGTGATAAGGTCTTGAGTTACTATGGAATTTTCTCCCAAGAAAATTCCACTTACAAGTCCCTTGAATCCCCAATCTATACTACTCTCTCTCTAAACAACCAGCCTCTCTTGTGTTTAATATCTTTGAACTCTCACACAACCATGTGTTCTATTTCACACACATTCACATGTCATCACATGTTATGTCACACACCTTGTGTTTAGATTGAAGCTAGGTAACCCTTTATATAGTTCACCAACTTCTTAACTAATCTTGAAGGTTAATCTCTACCCTTAGATCTTGAGGACCAATCAATCATAGCCTTTGATCCAGTCTAAGTGATCCTATGTGTATTGACCATACATCACGCACCACTTAAAAGACTGAAACATGTGTGCATCAGAGTGCCTGGTGCCGCAGCCCATAACAGGGCAGGCCGTGGCCCAAGGCAGGGCACACTTCTTCAGGCTTCTGGGTGTCGCATCCTAGGGGAGGCTGAGCCACGGTGCACACCTCCTCCAGGTCTCCTCCTTGCTAGGCACCACGGCCTGGGAAAGCTATGCCGCGGTGTGACCTGATGCTAAACATGTTGAATTTCTTCCTATTTAATCCTTAGACAAATACCAACAATCCCAGTAAGGGGTAGGAGAGAATTTAAATGATGAAAGGACCTCACCTAGAAGGGGTAGGGGAGGATTGGGCTTATATTGTGAAGATTGACATATAGACACGTGGGGAGATGTTCCCATTGTTAAATGATTTGCCTAATGATGGGGCATTATACTGATATGAAACTATATATGTGATCATACATCTAATTACTTTTTTTGTTAATGCATTAAAATGATTGCCCTATGAGAGGCATATATTTTTTTTTCCCTATAAGAGGCATACCTTATGATTGGCCCATTAGTGGCATTCATTCCGGTTGGTCCATGAAAGGCATGCTTTATGATTAGCCTATGAGAGGTATATGATGTGTTAGGCCTGGTGAAGGGCATGAATGATGATTGTGATGATGGAATGGTATTCATTAGAAAGTTTTTTTTTTTATTCTTACTAACTTTATAATTAAGTACAGTGTCATAAGCTTTGCATGCTTAAAAGACTTATAAGGATCTTGGTAAATACTGACTTAAAAATTGGAATGACTTAAAAAGTCTTATGAATAGCTTTTCAAATTATATTCTAATGAATAGTCTGAGGATGACACGTTGACGTGCTAGAGCTAGAGTTAGAGTTGTTGATTTGAGAGGGCATGGTAGGCCCTAATATTTTGACAAGTCGAGGTTGAGTTTGAATCTGTGGTTCCTAGAAGGGAACGTGTTGACAGTATAATTGATAAAGGTATGAGAGAATCTGAAGTTGAAAGAGATGAGCTAAGATAAGCTCTTGCACATGCTCTTGAGAAAATGAATGTAACAGATGATAGAGTTGATAGCCTATAGCATAGACTTGATGAACAGGCTAGGGCAGTGCCTGAGGTTGTTGTAAATCTCGTAATGGTAAATGTTCGAAAGTGAAAAAGTGAGTTTATGCATGAGATGCATAGAGATTGTTTTGTTAGATATATTAAGTCGAATGACTTATTATTTAAAGGATCTATGAATCCTTTGAAGCCTAAGTTTTGGGTAAAACATGTAGAGAGATTATTTGATATTTTACCAATGACTGACAAGCAGAGGGTCGCCATTGCTATATTCAAGTCAGAGAGAGAGGTCCTAGAATGGTGGGAGGATATTCTTCCCAGGGTAAGCGCAGATGTTGATAGACCCTTAACCTGGAATAGGTTTAAGGAGGTTTTCCTCAATAAATACTTTTCTTATACCTTTAGAGCCCAACTAGATAGAGATATTATTTATTTGAGGCAAATGTGTTGACTATGACTCAGCATGATAGTAGATTTGTGGCTTTGTCGAGGCTTATACCTGAAATGGTAGACATAAAGGAGAATAGGTGTAAGAGGTTCATAGATGGACTACATTTGAGAATAATCAGGATAACTAATTTAAATATTTGAATTCATCTTTGTTTTTATATTATTGTTCATATGCATATTTCATATCATTGTTCATATGCATATGCATGAAATAAAAGAACCGGGTGGGGGCCGGTCTAACTGAAAAACTATGACAGCCGGTATATGTTGAAAATAATTGAAAACTGTGACAGCCGATGTATGCTGGAAATAAAAGAACAGGGAGGGGGCCGGTCTAAGATAAAAACATGTCAACACGTGAGAAGATGTTCCCTAATAATAATTCATGCATTGCATCTGTTTTAAATATTGATTGTATTACTGAAATGTTGAAGTGTTGTTTGTTATTGTACATTTATTTATAGATGAATTAGTCTTACAGAGAGACAGTTATGGTGAGAAAGAAACATAGAAGTATGATATGATAAGAACTATCTAACGAGGTAATTATGAGATAATTAATGGTCTTAAGGTTAACAAATATATATAAAGAAAAGATTGATAGAGAATGGGACTTACGATATGTGTAGTGATGATAGAATGCTATTATCAAGTTATATGAGATATAAATGATTAAATATTAAAATACTATTTATACAAATTGAATACTTTTACTAAATTTAATTCACTGAGTTTGTGAAGCTCATCCCTCATTGTACAATGATTTCAGGTAGCAAGCATGACAAATAGTTTGGTGAGTTGAGTTTCAGATGAAATCATTATCTATAAGCCACGTACATGTCCACATCCTCAGACTAATGAGAAAATAAAATAATAATTTATTTGTAAATATTCATGCATATTTCATTGATATAATGTTTAAGTTAAGATCAGAATGATGTATCTCCCATGTTGAGAGTTAAGGATTGATGTAAAAATTTCTATTGGTGTTATTTTTCTTGTTGCATATATGTGTCATGCTGGGATTTTCAAAATGTGACAACACCGTCTCGGGGGTGGCCAACCCGGGATGGGTCGTTACAGTTATTAACGTTAAAGATTTTAGAAAATGTTAATGGTTTGAATACCTTATGATGTGTGACCTAAGTAATGTCTATTGTTTATATTATAAGATGAAATAGATGAAACTATGAATGAGGAGTTACTGTGTTCATATTCAGGGTTGAATATGAGAAAGGAGAGTGATGTAGGAGAAAATTCCCTCTCCAATGATATTAAGACACGTGGCAACTTTTAGGGGCAAAAAAAGTAATTACACAAACAAGACAGATCAACCAATCAAATCTCCACCTTTGGCAAAGGGCATTATGATAATTTTACATCAAGGGGAGTCATTGTAATCTCACGCCAATGTCCTAGTACTACTACAATACTCCAATTTATGGATAAACTATTATTCAAATCTAACAGATTTTCGGCATCAACAAGTTGGCGTTGTTCGTGGGAAACCACACTCTTTAACTTTGCAAGTAAAGGTGCAAAGAACTTATCTGTCGTAATGCCGCCTAAGAACCCTGCCAAGAACACCACCAGAACCAGTTTAACCGCCACATAAGTATACACTCGCAGTCAACAATCTGGAAAATAACTCCCTGCTATCTCTGAATATGGTACCTCAAATCAAAATCACAGCGAACCGTCTGACGAACAAACTAGGATTACCCAATAGATCCTCCACCGCTTGACCCAATAGATCCTCCATAGCTCAACCCCATGGATATTGATGACCAAGAACAATTCTTGGACCTTCAGCAACTTGTTACAAGTTTGGCCATCAAACTTATGAGGCAAGCTCGTCGTCCTACATCTCCATTTCCTCCTCAGCAAAACCATCGCCAAAAAAAGTACTTTGATCCCAACGGATCAAATCATAGCCGCTTCACCACTGGCTCATCTCCTCATTCCAAGGTAAGGTCCCGAGACTTCTCCACCTCTAGGAACCACGCTGACTTAGACAAAAGGCCAAAAGGTATGGACAAAAGGATAAAGAAAGCTTTCAAAGGGAGAAACACCAACATTTTAGATGGACTCAACTCCCAGGATCCGCCCTTCACCCAAGAGATCCTCGAAACTCCTCTCCCTTTGCATTTTCACATGCCAATCATAAGGGCCTACGATGACACCATGGATCCCATGGAGCATCTTCATCTTTATAAAACCATCATGATGTTGCATTGTCACCCATATGCCGTACTATGTCAGGCCTTTCCTTTGATGCTTAAGAAGGCCGCTAGCACATGGTACTCTCATCTCAAACTAGCAAGCATAAGCCTTTTCAAGGAACTCAGCCGTACCTTTGCCGCACATTTTCTCAGCAGAAAAGGACTGGTGTGAAAATATTTGCAAGTGAACAAAATCGCAACAAGTAGTAAAGTTTTAAAGAAAAAAGCCCACAATGACTAATTATGCTATTGAGTATTGAAATTTACCAAATTATTTACTATTTGGAAATAAAACCGAAATTTTAATGACTTTACCACCTAAATTAAACTAAAGTGCTTGACAAAGATAATATTAAAAGAAAAAAAGAATAAAACTTAAGGTTGTAGAGATAATAAAAATAATCTAGAGCTTTTGATTTCACCTAGTTAATCCCACACAATTTATTATTCTTTACTATAAAATTTCAATTTTTCAAGTTGATGAAAAATAAATCCTTTAATTATTCAATGTTTTCTCTCGAATAACATTAGAAATATCACCATCTAATAATTCATCATATCTCTATGTAAATTAAATTATTTGAAAATTCATTAAGTTCTTTGGATTTTTCTTAATATAAAATTACACTAATTGTGGTAAAGTATCTCTACCTTTCACTCAACTAATGGTGTTTAATCTTAAAAGTTTCTTATCACAAATTACCTCTCGGTTTCATTATGATTCAATAAATCAAACAATAATTGGCCAAAAAATTGTAAGTAATAAGATCAAGGATAAACACTCAACATAAAAAACTTTGAAATAAAATAACTTGGAATTTAAATTGTGTGTTCAAAGCTAGACTACATCAAAGCCCTAGAAAAATAAAATTAGTTCATAACAAATCTGAAATCAACCACGTTCTTATTGGAATGCATCAAAAGAAAACTAAAGAGAAGAGAATAAAACTCTTTTTGCTTGAAATAAGTTGATGAAGCATTCAAGATTGTTGAAGATCTCTCTTCATTGAGACTTAGCAGCCGCCCTCCTTCTCTTATTTCTTTATTATTAATGTCTAGGAAAAATTTGAAGTGACTCAAATAAGAGAGCACCCTACCATATATATAGGCAAACTCCTAGAAAAGAAAAGGAAAGTAAAATAATACTACTCTTTCTAGAAAAAGGAAAGACACTAAAATGGGAAATACTTATACTACTAGGAAAACATGAAATAAGAAAGTAACTAAAAAGAAATATAACACAAAATAGGAAAAAGTGCGGCCTAAGCAAATAAAATAAAAAAATCAAATCAAATCAAAAGAAAATAAAGAAAACGAGTAATAAAAATCATGTAAAAATTACACTTATCAAATTCCCCCAAACTTAAAATTTGATAGTTCTCAAGCAAAAAAATGAAGAAGATAGAAAACCAACTAAAAATAAGAATTAGTTTAATTCATAAAATTTGTTGCCTCAAAGATTGCCTAAAGTTTATAATCCGAAGGAGGTCCAAAAGTTAATTCAAAACTCAATTCCACCTCATTATCAATCCTCTCATTAATGCATACCTATCAATCTCACTTCATTATTAGCTTCCCGGATCTCTAGTTATGAAATTGATAATTCAAACTCCATAGACTTGCTTTTCAAATCACTCTCCACTAATGTAGAACAAAAATATTACCAATGATCAATAGGTCTTTATTAGGCTTGTAATGTACGGCTAAGGTGAGGGCTACAAAGAAAAGATAGGATTCAAACAAATCATGAGAACTTAATTTTGAACACAAACAAAACAAGTAGAGCATACTCACTTCTAACACATACACCTTCTCAATCATTTGAATCTCTCAAAACACGTCTCTTTATCGTTCTTTCAAAGATTCTCTTTATGTTTATTATTAGTTTTTTATTATTTTTTTTAACACTTCCCAACACCTTGTTGACTTTTTACACCCCCCATCTTATGACTTTGATAACATGGGCTGTGATAAAATTTACTTGTAAACTTTCTACCTCTCACACCTTCCATGCTCTTCTGACTTTGTGTAAACTTAGTTATCTTGAAAGGTAAGGAAATCAGTGTTTAAGCTCAAATATAGTAGGGAATATAATGTGTTGGAAATCACCTTGACAAGATTCCCAGGTGGTGATCTTCCAAACACCCAAGTCTAGAATGACTTGTAGAAAAAGTTTCAGCAATCGAACACAAGAACAGAAAATCAAAGAAAGAAAGAAGACAAGCAATTTGTTATCGAGGTTCGGCAATGTGCCTACGTCCCCGTGAGTTCCTCTGAACTCTCTGCACTAATCAAATGGTTATTACAAGTTACAGCAATCCCCTTCAAGAAGCTCAAGTTCTTGAAGAAACCAAGAAGAGAAGAAAGAAGATTACAATGCTCTCTCTCTATACTACTCTCTCTTCTTTACAACCAGCCTCACTACAAAGAGTCCCTCTTGTGTTTATGTCTTTCACACAATTCTCTCTATATGTTTACAATTGATCTCAAAATGTCACAAACTTATGTGTTTCTAATCTTCTATATATGTAAAAATGAGGCTAGGGAACCCTTTTTATAGCCTCCCACTTCTTGGTCATTCTTGTGAGTTAATCTCCACCCTTGGATCTTGATTATTGCTTAATCATAGCCTTCCATCACTTCCCAAGTGGTGCTGTGCATTTTAACATTGTACCCATGCACCTAAGAGGGTCTTAAAACAGGCTGTCCATGTGTGCAGCCCTTTGCCTAGCACCTAGGCGCTCAACAGGGGGTGCCATGGCGCTGGGCAGGGCACCTTTGCACACCTTCTGGACACCATGGTGCTGGTGAGGAGCGCCTAGGAGCTGGTGCAGGTCAGGGAGACACCATTCTGGGCGCCAGGGCACTGGTGGAGGGCACCTAGGCACACACTGATGCTGCAGCTGTGCGCACTTTTTCCTGATTGTGTGCTGAAGTGTGCACACCAGTGCGCATGGCCTTCCCTTACTCCAAATTGATGCACACAAATGTGTGCAGTATTTTAACTTGCTGAACTTTACTTCTCCAACTTTGGTTTAGACTTTAACCATCTTTGAACCATGGTTGGACCTGTGCAAACCTTAGACAAATACCAACATAATGTTTTATAAAAAGAAAAAAATATAAGGCCAAAGTATAATTCAACAAAGCTCAAATGGGTGATTAGAGATAAAGATAATAAATAGGTAAGCTTGAAAGGCTCAATCGATTTAAAGAATGCCTAAATCATTTCCTAAGTAATATTTTGTCTAGGATTTCGCCTCGAGTGTCTTAAACAAGTTCTAGAGTTTGTTGAGACCATACAAATTTACAATATTCACATATTTTTTCTCTAGGTATGCAAAATAAATAATGATCATGATAACATGGGCTAAATATAGAAAATTTCAAATTAAGAAAAACCAAATCAATGATTAACAAATAGACTCAAGCAATAAGAAGTTTCCCTAAAAATTATAATCAATTTCAACCATATTCTTATCATAGTCATTTTTATTCATCAAACCAAAAACAAAGATTTTCTTTTTTTAAAATTTAAATTTCTTTTTTTAAAATAAATATAAACTCTCTTCCCCCAAACTTAAATAATACATTGTCCTCAATGAGAAATAAGAAGAAAAAAAAAGAAAAAGAATGAGAAAAGGTAAGAAGTGCTCCCCCGATTTCGAATTGAATGTTGTCCTGGAAAGTGCAACCATGTAACACATTGGAGAGCCGCCAAACTTATGCAAACCTACAAGATGAAAAAAAAAAAAGATAAAACAAAAATAAAAATATTAAACAAAAAAAAACTTGGGTTGCCTCCCAAAAAGCTCTTTGTTTACAGTCTATAGCTAGACATTCTCCAAATCATTATTTAGGATTAGTGAGATTGATGAAAAACTTTTGTATGATAAATTCTCCATCCTCATAAGGCTTTAACCTCTTTCCATTAACCTTGAATGTCCCTTTTGTCTCGTGATGAACTTCAACCGCTCCATATGGAAAAACATGAATCACAACAAATGGTCCTGACCACCTAGATCGTAACGTTACCGAAAAAAGTCGAAGTCTTGAATTGAATAGTAAAACTTTCTGCCCTACTTCGAACTCCCTTCTTAAAATATGCTTATCATGCCATATTTTAGTTTTATTCTTGTAAATTCGAGCATTCTCATAAGCATCATTATGAAACTCATCCATCTCATTAATTTGCAACATCCTCTTCTCACTTGCAACCATTAAATCAAAATTAAGTGCTTTTAACACGCAATAAGCTCTACGTTCTAGCTCCATGGGTAAATGGCATGTTTTTCCATAAACTAACCGATAAGGTGACATTCCAATCGGTGTTTTAAATGCTATCCTATAAGCCCATAGTGCATCATCTAACCTTCGTGTCCATTCCTTTCGTGAGATACTAGTCTTCTCAAGTATGCGTTTCAACTCCCTATTGAGGATGATATGGTGTTACCATATGATGAGTAACTCCATACTTAGTAAGTAAAGCTTCAAATGGACGGTTGCAAAAATGCTTCCCACCATCACTAATTATAGCCCTTGGAGTGCCAAATCGGGAAAAGATATTTTTTCAAAGAAAATTCACCACAACCCTGGCATTAATGGTCAGCAAAGTAGTAGCTTCCACCCACTTGGAGACATAATCTACAGCTACAAAATAAATTTGTTAGAATACAAAGATGGAAAAGGACCCATGAATTCTATCCCCAAAACATCAAACAATTCAACCACTAAAACATTATTCAAAGGCATTTCATGTTTCCTAGAAATATTCCCAACCCATTGACATTGATCACATAAATTAACAAAGTTAAAAGAATTTTTTAAAATAGAAGGCCAATAAAACATGGATTGCAAAAGTTTTGCTGTTGTTTTTTCTCAACCAAAGTGGCCGCCCACTTCCAATGAGTGGCAATGTCAGGGTATGTTCTCCATATCTTCTTCTGGTACACATCTCCTAATTATCTGATCTGCACAATGTCGGAATAGAAAAGGTTCCTCCCAAAAATAATACTTCAAGTCGTAGAATAACTTCTTCTTTTGTTGATATGTCATCTCGGGGGTAGAATTCAGGAGGCCAAGTTGTTGACTATGTCGGCATACCATGGAACAACCTGGACAAGTGATCTGCCACAAATTTTTAGTACCCTTCTTGTCCTTGTTCTCCAAATCAAATTCTTGTAGAAGCAAAATCCATCAAAGTAATATTGGTTTAGCATCCTTTTTCGTAAGCAAGTACTTAAGAGCGGAGTGATCAATATAGACAACCACCTTCAAACCTATCAAGTAAGAACAAAATTTGTCAAAAGCAAAAACAATTGCTAATAATTCTTTTTCAGTAGTAGCATAATTAAGTTGAGCTTCCATTAAAGTCTGACTTGCATAATAAATAACATAAAAAAATTTATCTTTTCTCTGCCCTAAAACAACCCCTATAGCAAAATCACTAGCATCACACATCAATTCAAAAGGTAAATTCCAATATGGTGAAACAATTACATGTGTTGAAATTAAATTTTTTTTTTCAATGTGTCAAAAGCATGCAAGCGTTCATAAGAAAAATCAAACAGTGTATCTTTAATCAAAAGATTGCAAAGAGGTTTAGTAATTTGAGAAAAATCCTTAATGAACCATCAATAAAACCCAGCATGACCCAAGACACTTCTCACGCCCTTCACATTGGCTGGTGGCGGGAATTTGTCAAAAACATCTATTTTGGCTCTATCGAATTTAATTCCCTTGAAGGAAATTTGATGGCCAAGCACTATCCCTTCCCCGACTATAAAGTGGAATTTTTCGCAGTTTAAAACTAAATTAGTCTCCTCACATCGTTCTATAATTTTTTCCACCATGTTGGAGAAAATGGACATCATACATCTCTAGAACGTGGCTGGAGCATTGCAAAGACCAAAAGACATCCTCCTATATGCAAAAGTTCTGTAAAGACACATGAAAGTAGTCTTCTCTTGATCTTCGGGAGAAATTACGATTTGATTGTATCTGGAATACCCATCTAGAAAACAATAGTGAGCATGGCTAGCGAGTCTTTCAAACATTTTTTCGATAAAAGGAAATGCAAAATGATCTTTTCGAGTTGCATCATTAAGTCTTAGATAATCTATGCATACTCGCCATCCCTTGACTGTCCTTGTTGGTATAAGTTCATTGTTGTCATTCTTTACCACAGTTATTCCTCCTTTCTTTCATTTGAACCGGACTCACCCATGCACTATCCAAGATTGGATAGAGAATTCCAGCATCTAAGAGCTTCAATACTTCTTTATGCTCCACTTCTTGCATTGATGGATTCAATCTTCGTTGCGGTTGAACTATCGGCTTGAAACTATCCTCCATTAAAATATTATGCATACAAATCGAAGGACTAATTCCCTTGACATCCGAGATTTTCCATCCTAAAGCCATCTTATGCTCCCTTAAAACTCTTAGCAACTTTTCTTCCACTACATCAATGCAAGAAGTGGTGCATTATATATATATATAAGAATTATATATATATACACACACATACATATACGTTGAGATACGAGTTTAGAAATGATTTGATGTGGTTGTGTTTGAGGAATTGTGATGTATCTGATTGTAATGAAATTGATTGATTTGATTGCTATGAGATTGTGATGTGTATGATTGGTTAGACTAGTATGAAAATGTGATGTACTTGATTTTTGAATGCTCATATGCATGTTCGTTGCTTGGTGAATGCATTGTCATGCTATATATATATATATATATATATATATATATATATATGGTTAACGTGTTATAAGCGAAGGTCCATGCTGTTGAGAACTCGACCTGGAAAGGGGTAGGGAGGGATCCGAGATATATATATATATATATATATATATATATATATATATATATATATATATATATATATATGTGTGCTAAAAGATGAGAATCCCAGTAAGGGGTAAGAGAGAATCCTAGTAAGGGGTAGGGGAGAATCTCAGCAAAGGGTAAAGGAGAATTTAAATGATGAAAGGACCTCACCCAGTAAAAGGTAAGGGAGGATCCGGCTTGTACTGTGAAGATTGACATACATATACATGGGGAGATGTTCCCGTTGTTAAATGATTTTCCCAATGACAGTGCGTTATAATGAGGTAAAACTATATACATGATCATACATCTACTTACTTTTTCTGTTAGTGCATTAAAATAATTAGCTCATGAGAGGCATACATTCTGATTAGCCTATGAGAGGCATACCTTATGATGGCCCATGAGAGGTATACATTCTTGTTGGCCTATGAGAGGCATGCTTTATGATTGGCCGATTAGAGGCATATGATGTGTTGGACCCTATGAAGGGCATGAATGATGATGGAATGGTATTTCATTGGAAGTTCTTTATTCTTATTGACTTTATAATTAAGTATAGTGTCATAAGCTTTGTATGCTTGAAAGGCTTGTAAGGATCTTGGTAAATCCTGGCTTAACTGTTATTTTTGCTTGTTAAGAAATAGATATAGATGATTGGAGGAAACTCAATAAAGCTTAAATTTTAGAACCTTTGAAACTTAATGAATTATTTGCTACAATTATAATTAAAAACAAAACTTTCTCATTCAATAAGATTATTGTTAGTAATGTCTTTCTCATTGGGCTTTTTAGCTCAATCCTTTATTTGCTAATATTTCAGGTAGTACCAAGAGTTTTATGGTCAATTCGAAGGGAGCGCTTCATAAAGCATTCGTCTATCCTCATCTTTTGGATTTTTCGTTAGGAGTCTATTGAAGAGTTTTGTAACGGAAAGTTTTTCCTTTATGCATGATCCCAAAGTTTTAAACTTTGACCTGCATGTGTTGTAAAGGTCGTTTGTTATGCAAATTGTGATTGTTTGTCTTGTAAAATTGTATGTTTGCATATAAATCGGTGTGATCAAAGCAGAGGGGTGATGATACCTCCTCGGGTAGGACCCACTTGGGAC
The DNA here is from genome assembly GCA_023935145.1 of Bretschneidera sinensis. NCBI lineage: Eukaryota > Viridiplantae > Streptophyta > Magnoliopsida > Brassicales > Akaniaceae > Bretschneidera > Bretschneidera sinensis. Next base: position 72,118,725 of record CM043702.1, on the reverse strand, counting down.
GGATCATTGCAGATAATGAGTATGAGGAAAATTCAAATTCTAATAGAAGTTTATATTAAATATATGGTAGAATAGTTGCATCAATATAAATTCTAATAGGAATAGAATATATATTTCTATAGGGAAGAGATCAAAACTACGTCGTTTAAATAAGAGTATTTTGATCCAATGAATGTTTTACACTCTTTTAGACTTTTATATATAGATTATGGATTATAGATCAGAATTGTATATGCTAAGAGTGTGCATGGGCTAGGTTGGGTTGGGTTAGAGATCAACCTTACTGAACCCATGACATAATTTTTTCAACCCTAATCTAGACCAACCCATAATGGGTTTAACCCAACCCACGAAAATTCCGGTTGGCTTGTGAAATTAGAACATGGTTAAATAGAGTTGGTTGAATTGGGTCTGATTAGATTCTTTAAGTACATTTTTTCGTATCAAATACTAAATATTATAAAAAATAATTTATAAAACATAACATTAAATTATTCAAATTTTAATGTCTCTTAGAAATCCAAATTTGAAAAGTTCAAATGTCCTATATAAATAAAAATCACTAGCTAGCAATATTTGGTTGCATAATTAAATATGGGTTCACATGTAATGGTTTAAGCTAGGGTTGCAAAAACTATAACCCTAACTCAATCCAAATTTAATTCATGTTGGAAATTTTTGTCCCTAACTCAACCCATCCCAGCCCTAAAAAATCGTAACTCTGGCTTACCCAAAATTTGGATTGAGCTCAGTTTGGGTCGGACTAAATTGCCCAAGTTGCACCTTTGGTATATATCCTCCAGTACTCTTTATTGCGGAAAGGCCAAAGAGACCCGCAAGAGTAGCTGAAAATCAGGTTAGAAGTTAGGTCAAAAGAAAAAATGAGAAAGTTTGGAAATTTTAGAAGCTAACCAAGCAAAAGTATCACAATCAACAAAAAGAATGCCCAAATGATTTAAAGGCGTGTTTGGTTGGTGTGATTAAGGTGGGATTGGAATATTTTAATCCCACCTAAATAGTTATCCCTTATGTGGTTGGAGAGATTTACTATTCATGTGGGGTTAAAATGGGATAATATTAATCCTAATCCCACTTTTTTTGTCCTATCTCTTCCCATCAGACATAATCTACTTTTTTGTCTCATCTTTTCCCATCAGACATAATCTATCCCACCTATGTGGGACTAAAATTTTTATTTTCGCCTTTTTAACCCATCAACAATAATAAATATAATAATAATTATAATAAAAATAATAATAATGGTCATTATTATTATTAATATAATAATCAGAAATAATAATTACTATTATTATAATAATTATAATAACTATCATTATTAGTATTATCATAATTGTAATAATACAGATAATAATAGTATTTTTTATAATAATATTATTAATAATTATTGGATAAGAATTATTAATAATAATTATTATCATAATATTATAGTAATAATGATAATAATTATTGTCATAATTAAAATAATATAGATAATTATATTATTTTTTAAAATCATAATTATAATAATATTAGAATTATTATTATTATTTTTAATTATAATTAGAATTATTAGAATTATAGTTATGATAATAATAATTATAATTATGATTATAAAATAATACTTTAATAATACTATTATTTATTACTATTAGAATAGAAATTATAATAATAAAAAATTATAATAATTAAAATAATAAGTATAATAATAATAATATAATAAAATGATAATAATTATTATTATCATAACTATAATAGTGTTATAATAATACTAATAATAATATTATTCTTATAATTATAATAGTATTATAATGATGATGATAACGATAATAATAATTACAATTATTACAATTATTTTAATGATAATAATAATTATTTTAATGATAATAATAATGATGCTTATAATACTAAATAATAATAATAATAATAATAATAATTTTTATTCATTATAATATTTATTATTCTTCTAATTATAATTTTAAAAATATTATTATAGTAATTATAATAATCAATATTTATTATTATTATTATAGTAATAATTAAATTTTAGAGTTTGTGAAGAAATTATATATTGTTAAGGCTGATGAATACTGCTAGAGTATTTTAATACTTAGACTTCTTATCCTACTTTAGTTTCAATGCAGCAATCTCATGAACCAAACATGAGATTAAGTTATTACCTTTTTAATCCCTCTTTTATACTATCATATGTTAATCCTAATCTTATAAGCTTGTCCGTGAATCAAACTGAAAATAATAATAGTAATTTTTATTCATTATAATATTTATTATTCTTCTAACTATAATTATAAAAATATTATTATAGTAATTATAATAACCAATATTTATTATTATTATTATTATTATAGTAATAATTAAATTTTAGGGTTTATGAAGAAATTATATATTGTTAAGGCTAATGAATAGTACTACGGTATTTTAATACTTATATTTCTTATCCTACTTTAGTTTCAATGCAGCAATCTCATGAACCAAACATGAGATTAAGTTATTACCTTTTCAATCCCTTTTTTATATTATCACGTGTTAATCCTAATCTTATAATCTTGTCCATGAATCAAATGGACCCTAAAAGATTAAAATGTGTTTTCCAAATCAAATTCCAAACTTTTGACAAATGACTACCATTGGACCACCAGGAATGATAAAAGTACTACTCCATAATAACAAAGAAAAATAACTATACTTGTTTATTTCTTTCATATGGTATGAAAGAAACAGGTGTAGTTCTTTTAACACCTTCAATTTCCATAGCCAAATACATCAGCTTGTAGCACTTATTATCTCAAGAAGTCATTTTATTCTTTCTTTTTTATTCAGCTAGCCATAAAATATACATATTAAAGTACAACAATAATTGTTGCAAGGATAAAAATATTTTTCTCAAATGAGCATAAAAATTTCACATGTTTGCAAGTGAATAAATAGATAAAAAAAATAGAAACCAGATTATCGTGGGGATTGAAAGAGAAGCCAAACTACCGTAAGAACTGAAAAAAAAGCCAGGCTACTCTGGAGGTTAAAAAGAAATTGATACTCAATATCAATAATTTTTATTTATTCAAAGTTACTTAAAAAATTAATATAAAAAACTCTTATATAGAGATCTTTTAGAATTCTATTTCTAATCCAACACTGTAAATAAATAAATTCAATACTAATCAAATACAATATCCTAATTCTTTTCACGATTACAATTACAAATTTATCCCTATACCCTTCTATACCCTTATACCATTTTGCACCCCATCATTCTCCACCATTTAGAAAACTTGACCTCGAGTTTTGAAGTGAGGCTCTACCACTTAAAAAACTTGATCTCGAGTTTTGAAGTGAGGAAGCAACAATATATATGATGCTTGTAGAAATAAAGCATGGTCATGAAAGTCTTGAAAAACGAGATCTCTACCAGAAGAAAAATATGATCAACATGTGAAGGAAAAGTTGTGGCTAGTACAACCTCCTAATCTTTTATCAAGTATGGTTCTGCGTTATCCAAAAAAAAAAAAGTATGGTTTGAACTTAGTAGCACAGTTTTCAAGAACTCTCTCTGCCAACTTCTGAGTTATAAGCGTAACTTTTGCATTGCCTTTCTTAGCACTAGCTAAGATTGTGGAGAGCAACTCATGAGAAATTTCTTCATGTTCTTCTAATACAAGGGTCATAACAGTCTCCATAAATGAGAAAATATTATCTGGATGATAATTCCTTATAACCTTGAAAAAATTATGAAACATCTCATTAATCAGAGCATCACATTCAAGATCCAACATCACTACACATGATCTGACCTTGGCAGCATTCTCAAGAATTAAGATCCTCTTAATATATGACCGACTAGATTGGTCCGCTAGATTTTCAAATGATGATACAATCAACTGAAAGACCTCTTTCATTTAATCATCATCATAAGAGGTGTCTGGTGTAGTTATTCTTGTTATTTTACTGATGCAAGCGGCGACTGTAATTTTCACATCAATATGTGAATGTTTAGAAAGCTGGTCAGTAATTAAAACTTACATCAACAAAGCAAGTGCAATTTGTAGCAATGTAGGAGGTGATTGTGTTACCTTTGAAGGACATAGTATAGTTTGATCCAAAAGATGAAGAAGCTTATCAATCGACGAATGAAGACTTGTAAGCTTATACCAAAACTCAGTGAGTTGTTGGTCAAGCTAAAAAATAGGCACCATATTTCTTAGAAAACAGCATAGACAAATCTGTAATAGCTGGCCAAAGACAAGCTGACCTTGACTAGAAAATAGATCAGTCACGTAAGCGACGATGGCGAAAGTGGTGGGTTATACTCATCGGAAACTTTTGCATGTCATGGTGGGGGCAACGTGCTGTGAGGCGCCGTGGAGGTGACTCTCCCTCTCTCCTATTTTTCTTCTGAAACACACAATTTATTATTGTTCACGTGCTACTATTCACAATCTTTTTTTTTTTAGATGTATGACTTTTTGCTCTTATACCAAACTAATGTAGGATAGGAAAATAGAGAGTAAATAGATAAAAGAAATAGAAACCATGCTACCATGAGAATTGGAAGAAAAGCCAAGCTATCGTAGGATTAGAAAAGAAGTTGGTATAGGTTAAGAAATTGATACTCAATATTAATTATTTTTATTCATTCAAAGCTACTTGAAAACTAACATAGAGACTTATATAAGATTTTTGGGAATAGGATTCCTAATCCAAAACTATAGATAAAGAAATTCAATACTAATCAAATACTATATCTTAATCCTATTCTAAGAACTTAAATCCTAATCAAATACTAAGTCTTAAGATCCCTACCAAAATATAATTTTTTCATGATTATAATTACAAATTTGATCCCTTACCCATCTATACCCCTATACCCTTCTATACCCCATCATCTCTGTAATGCAAAAAGGTCTGTACCCCATTATCTCTGTAATGCAAAAAGGTCCTAATGTCAAATTCTAAATAAACGTTGAGGTAGGAGGTGGTATAGCCAATAAATAGAGAAGGATATCCTTTCAATTTTTTGCTCCATTCAATGCCCCTGACAGATGAGAACTGCATCTACATTGGCTGAACAAAGTAAATTATGAGAAATTTCTTAGTTTACGATAAGAATCTGTTAAAAGTCCCTCCCACCAGCCAACTGAGACACCATTCATTACAGTTTTAAACTAGTGAAACACTTCATTTAAGCAAAATCAGATGATAATCTTTCCAACAATAGTCACTTTTGTATTAACAACTGCCCGAACAAAGTAATTTTCAGGTTTTTTGTCACCAGTGATACACAAAACTCCAAGGTGTATAATTTATTGACCAATACAAAACCATTTAGTAATCAATGTAAATACAGATGCTAGAAATCTATAGTTTAAGTACACAAAGGCTAGGCATGTATAGTATTTAGTTTAGGTACACAAATTAGCATCTTCACATTACCATGGAAACAAAGATGCATTACGTATATCCAATAAACAAAAATAATTAAGGTGTAAAAAGAATACTTTCGCATATTTGTGGTTGAGAATATGAAGCTGATTAATGCATACCCAGCAGTATTGTTTGCATGCATGAGGGAAATTGCAGATCAAATTGCTGCTTGATTCGGTCTTCAATCCCTTGCACAATCACCATCAGGTGGACATTTCCACCAGCCTAGTTTCACTTGCTTTGAAGGAGAATCAACCACTGATCAGTAGTTTTTGAGGCTTCCCAGAGCTTCTGACAGATCAGTAGTTTGTGCCTGAATGGCTTCTTTGTGGACCATTAATGTTTAAACATGTATATTCACCTCAGGACATTCCATCTACAGAGATTATCAACAAAAACCTCATCTTTCCATGTTCAAAACTCAGGAATTTATACTAAATTCTTTCAACATATGAATTCAGGAGTTCAAACAATTCACTCTGTGAGGGCTAATATCGGATCTAAATTGATCTCATTTGGAACGTATATTTATGAATGAGTTTGTCCCTAAAATGTATTATCATATATTAATCAGGTATGGTTTCTCTTATGGTGTGCAGTAGTAGAGTAAAACCCTTGCTCCCAATTATCTAGGTATATTGGTTCTCCCTCAATTAATTATACTTCATTTGGAACATATACCATGTCACCATTTGTTTTGCATCAATACTTATCTATATATATATTGGTAATAACATAATGAAATTGTCATAAAGGTTCACTCACCATGACAGAATGAAAGTGTTATAAAGGTTCACTGCGTGTTAACCAGCACAATGAACAGATATGGGATCGTATGTTACATATAAGGTATACATATATGAGTGTTCACCATGGTTTTCTCATACTTATTCAAATTTAGGAGTTGCATACCAGATTTCAATTTGGAATGGTAAAAACAGATTGCAATGCTGGTGAAAGTTTTAGACAATCGGTGAAATTAGAAGATTCAACATTTAAAATATGGGTAACTAGGTTTCCGGATTCCAGCCTAGAATGAACAAGGATGTAAATGAAGGAATTACAATTGAAAATAAAAGGAATTAGTTGCACTGCCAAAAATAACTATGCTCATATTCAGTGCAGCTCAGTTATTAGGTAACCTAATTATCACTCATATCTAGTATTAATCAGGCTGCACTTTTTTTATCTATCTGAACAAGAGAGAGAATTAAGATTGTCAAATCTAATTAACAATGAAAGCCTGTAGGTACTGGAGGGAAGTGAGAACAATAAAGTTAGGCTTGCACTTCTTTCCATCATAAATAGAGGTTGTGGTCGTAAACATCTAATGTTGCTACTCCTAAAAATCAAGATTCTTTATGGAACATGAAAAAGCCACAGCTATGCTGAATTGCTTGATGTTATAAAACCAAGAATGATAAGAAAGTCATGCCAAACAAAGTATAGCTGTTTAATGAGTTAGCAAAGTGTCATGAAGTTCTGATCGGGAATTCTGTAAAAACAGACCAAATGATCCTAAAGTTTCAGGAAGAGTGACAGAGAGAGAACCAAATCAGTACCTTCATGTTATATATGTCATGGAGTCCCAAATTTGAAGTAGAGACTCCAGTAGCTTGAGCAGTAGCATTGCAGAGAATAAGGGCCTGGCAATGAGCGAAAATGACAATGCTGAAATAGAGTTTGGATGGCACCATTTATAAATCTCTGCTGCTGCAGACACCTAGTATTCCTTTGAATCATTTCTAAAAAAGTCAGAACTCAAATCTGAATGTTTGGAATGTGAGAAATTTTGCTCCAATCCTCTCCGAAAATTCTTTGGCATTGTTGTTCCAGAACAGGACACCTTCTGATGATCAGTTCCTCCAATGGCATCTGTTGGAAATTTTGTGGTAGTGCCTTTAGCTTAGGGCAATCATAAAGTGATAAAGAATGAAGACATGGCATTATCATCAATGTTTTTCTGGTAGCAAAACTGCTACTGCTACTGCTAGCAGCATTGGTTGTGTTAGTGCTAATATCCCACTCTTCCCACTCCACCATAAAGCGGAAAGTTAGTTCTCTCAATTTTGGGAACACCGTTATTGATCCCATACCTTCTCTGATTGCTATGACATTATCTGCATGACTGTTTCCTTCTACTCCAAGGAATTCTCTACCGACATATTTCAAATTATTAAAGTGTCCTATTAAGAGTTTCTCAAGAGATGGTAGCTTCCCTAATGGTAGCAAATGTGTAGAGTTTTCACATCTGAGGAGTCTCAAGTCTCTTAGATTGTTGAGCAACGTCATCCAACTGGGGAAGATGGACCCTCCATAGTCGTAATCCTGTAAAACTTCCAAGTTCGGATACGGTTTTAGAGCTTCAATCACGCCTTCCATCACTTCTTTCATTCCAAATGAAAACTCTAGATCTAAACTTTGAAGGTGCTCCTTATTCATCAAATCTGCTTCCTTTACCTCGTCTACATCGGTAATCTTCTCTAACCCACTTATTTCAAGATGTCCTCTGAGTTGGTTGAGGGTGTTCAACTCTCCAATCCTACATCCTTCTCTACGACTCACAATGAACTTAGTGTTCTGAAGACGCTCAGTCTTCCAATTCCTTGTGGCATGCTGCTCAGCCAACCAGTCCATTCAAGATTAAGGTGTCTCAGGTTAATTAATCTTCCCAGGCCTCTTGGAAGCTTAAGAAGCCATTGAAACCAATTCAAGTTCAAAGTTTGCAAGTTAAACAAATCACAGACAGTATCGGGTAATTCCTCCACATCCAAGTAAGAAAAATCCAGGTATCTTAGATGTATAAGCAGACCGACTTCACTCGGAAGCCTTTCAATCAAAGTGTGACTCAAGTCCAATGCTCTGAGGGCCGTCAAATGCTGAAATAACGACCGAGGAACTGTTCTGATCTTGATCTGTAAAACCTGCAATGTACGCAGATTTGTCACATTGTAGATGGATGGAAGGAAATGGTCTGCCGTTACACCTATTAATGTCATATGGAGGGCTTTTATACGATAAGGAACCAACATTAGCTCCTTTCTCCGATCAACTTCTAGAATAAAGCATTCATTCTTTGTGAGGAACTGGGCAAAATCGCGAACAATGTCATGCATCTTGCAACTAATTATGCTGCTTTTATCATTGTTTCTCTGTAAGTCTTGAAAGAATGAACGCATTATCAAGTTATCAAAGTACTCTGCACCTTTTTGCTCCATTTCAGTGCTTCTTGTTGAGCCAAGAAAACCCTGTGCCATCCACAGCTTTATTAGAGTATCTTTCTCTATCTTGTAGTCTTTGGGGAAAATAGCACAGTATGAAAGGCAACGCTTCAATTGCGATGATAAATCATAATAACTCAGCAACAATGGGGGGAAAATCCCCCTTTCAACCTCTTCCAATTCCCATGTTTCACTATCAAGGACGTTCTCCCAATCTTGTTTTGTTTCCTTGAAACGCATCAAACTCCCTAGAGTCTTCAAAGCCAAAGGCAGACCTTTGCACTTGTCCGCAATTTTCCTACCACTTTCTTCCAACTTGTTGCACTCCTCCCAGCCCTTTCCAGAAAATGCAAGCCTGCTAAACAATGACCAAGAGTCCTCAATAGATAGATTCCCAAGAGGAAGCATATAGATAGCTTCCATCATCTTTGAAACTCTCTCATTACGTGTAGTCACTAGAATCCTACTTCCTTGAGCACCAGATTTGAGAGGGATCTTCAATGGTTCCCACTGTCTGAAGTCATCAGTCCACACATCATCTAACACAAGAAGGAACTTATTCCCTGCAACTGACTTAACAGAAGTTCTTGCAAATTTGGCCATCTTAAAAACTCAAGGGCATTAACACCAACAGCTTCAAGGATCATTCTTGAGATCCGCATTTCATCAAACGGCTCAGATACACAAACCCAGATTCTTTTTTCAAAATGGGTTTTCACCAAATCATCATTGAAATCCATATGAGCTAGAGTTGTCTTCCCAATTCCTCCCATCCCAACTATGGAGATGACAAGAGGGCCCTTCTCATCTTGGCCACTGCTGCTATTCTCACACAATAACTTATCTATTATGGTGTCTTTATCTACATCACGACCACAAACCTTTGAAGCATCAATCAGAGAGGTAGTTTCCCGCTTCGCTGGGTCATCCGTGCTCGCAACTAGATCAAAATTGTAGCCTTTCCTTTATATCCTTTATCTTGTGACCAATATCACGATGAATGATAGCTTGATTGAAACAAAAACATGGAGAGAGGATGGAAGGGGTGCGTACCTTTCTTTTCGAGATGGTGGATTTGTGTATCCTCTGGGTTTTGTATGCATAGATCTTTGTGTTCCAATCATCTAGAACATCATCCAAATCATAGGATAGGTGTTTCAGTACTTCTAACCAAACCTTAACGGAACTTTCTTTCACTTGCTTCTTCTCTGCATCATTGAGCACAGCTCGGATGGCAGTGAGAGTGGTAGTAAGCTTCTCAACCTCTTTCTTACTTCCTGTTGATGCCAAAAATTATTGGTGCTGATGTGGCCTGGAAGCTGACTTATCCTGGTTGAGGACTCGACCTGAGTGAGGACTTGCCCTGGTTGAGGACTCGGCCTGAGTGGGGACTTAGCCTGGATCTTGCATAAGTGACAAGGGTGAACTGAAGGCCCTCGGAAGGAGAGGAGGGGGAGACCTCCAAGGGCACTCCGATGCTTAAGTTATCAAGAATTTGAAGGTGAAGCCAAGGGTTCGAAAGAGGAACCGAGGGCTTAAGCAAATCAAGTGTAAGTGCAGATGGTGTATGAATGAATTGTGAAGTCCATACCTTGGCCCATTTATAGTTGTCTGCTAATGGGGAGGGTATGATTACAAGCTCAGGAGAGGGGGCGTTGTAGGGTAGCTGCGGAGCGGCCGTAGGGTGGCTGGTGGCTGTAAGGTGTCAAGTCGTAGGGGAGATCCAGGCCTAGGTTTGCTGGGCCATCCTTCATGGGCTTGGAGATTTTGCTGGGCCGGAGAGTGTATTGATTGCTTGTCTGGGTTGGAGACTTTACTGGACCAGAACACTTCTTGGACTGGAAGGTCTGTTGGGCCTGTCGGGTTGGAGCACCCTGCTGGGCTCGGAGCTTGCTTGGGCTGGAGAGTCTAGCCGAGCCTGGAGCCTATTTGGGCCAAACTGTTCCGGTGGACCTGGTGCTCACTCGAGCCGGAATTTATTGGGCCATATCACAGGCCCCCCACTTCCTTGAGTACATTTATGTGCTTAAGGAAGTACTTTGTGGCACAGGCTTTAAGAGGAGCTGAGGAGTACAACTTGGTTGTGGGAGCTGGACCGTCATTCTCAGGAGGCGAAGGGTGACATCGCTTGGGTGATGATATAGCCTTGGTGAGGACGTTTGCAAAACGTCTGAACCCTAGAGAATAAGGACGTGCGCTTGCAGAATAAGGCCGTGCGTTAGACAAGGCTCAGACTTATGGAGAACCTTGGAGATTTTGGCCGAGCGATAGATAAGGCTCGTACTTTTGGAGAACCGTGGAGATTTTGGCCTAGTGGTAGACAAGGCTCGGACTTTTGGAGAACCATGGTGATTTTGGCCAAGCGATAGACAAGGCTCGAACTTTTGGAGAACTTTGGACAACCTGAACGAGCGTTGACAAGGCTCGAACCTCAGGAGAACTTGGCCGAGCGTATGCAAAGCAGCTCATACGCTCGGACTTTTGGAGAACTTTTGGAGGACCTGGCCGAGCGTTGATAAGGCTCGGACTTCAAGAGAACTTTGGAGGATCTGGCCGAGCGTTGACAAGGCTCGGACTTCAGGAGAACTTGGCCGAGCGTATGCAAAGCAGCTCATACGCTCAGACTTTTGGAGAACTTGACCGTCGCTCGGCCCTAAAGATGCTTGGTCGTGTGCACTATTGCGCACTTAGGCTCGGCCTGTGTGCACAAGTGTGCATCGAAGTTGGGACGAGGCTTGGACGAGGCCGAGTGTATAAGCACATGTGCACACACTCGAGTTTTTGGTGTGCGTGTGCTTTCTCGGCTGTGCGCACTGTTGTGCACTAGTGTGCACTGAAGCTCGGACGAGGCCGAGCGTATGAGCACATGTGCACACACTTGAACTTTTGGTGCGCACACGCTCTCCTGGCTGTGCGCACTATTGCGCTCTGAAGATGGGACTGTGTGCACTAGTGTGCACTAAAGCTCAGGCGAGGCTCGGACGAGGCCGAGTGTATGAGCACATGTGCACACACTCGGACTTTTGGTGTGTGCATTGTCACGTCCCACTCAAATTGCCCCGTAAAATCCAAAGGAATGGTGCTTGCCCAAAGGATCTAGACTTTTCTACAAGTTACTACATGGGAAAGTTCTAGAGTGGTCTAGTGTTGTCTAGAGGAAGCTAGAGTTGGATGGACTCAACTCAAGCCTGGAAGACTCTAGAATATTCTAGAGTACACTAGCATGTGCTAGAAGGCGCTGGAAGATTCTAGAAGGTGCTAGAAGATTCTGGAATGTGCTGGAAGGATGTGGAAGCTCCTGGAAGATTCTGGAACATCCTAGAACTTGGATGAAGGAACTAGACAATCCTAGAAGACTCTGGAGTTGGTTAGACTTGACTAGAAGGTTTTGGAACCTTGAGGCATGTTGTAGATAGAACTAGAACTTTGTAAATGTTCTTGTACATTCTAGACTTGGTAGGATCTAGAAACTTGTGGCATAACCTTAGGCTTGGTGCCACAACTATAAATAGGCCTCTTGGCCTTCATTTGTAATCCATCCTGGGAAATCTTGGGAAGTTGTAAGAAAACCTCTCTAGAGCAATACAAAGCATTCTTCACAAACTCTCTTGTGTTCTTTCTTTGCTCTTGAATCCTCTAAATCTCTAAGTCCCTTTCTAGTCTCTTTGGAGTGTTTGTTTCGGGTTAGAAGGCAGGCTTAGTACAACGGACCGTGTTAAGTGCCGCATGATTGCTAGTTGAAGTCTAAGGTCGTGACAGTTGGTATCAGAGCCTTTGGTTGAAGCATATCTATCCTTGGCATAATGAAGACCGGTGCCCCATCCACATCAAACGTGGAAGTTCCGCCAATGGAGCGTGGGCGTGAGGAAGTTCTGAAACCACCATCTAAAGAGTCTCGAGCCAAGTCGAAAGACATGATCTCTAACTTGGAGGCACGCGTGGGGAGTGTGCAGGGCAGCTTAGGGGAGCTGTCCGATCGGGTGGACAACTTGGAGGAACGCTGCAGCGGCTTGGAGGCTGAGGATGTGGAGATCCATGCGACAGTCAAGATGTCCTTCAACGAGCTAGACGATGGGCTAAGGCAAGAGATCGATGGGTTGAAGGCTGAACTAGCCAAGGTACGTGAGCTTGTCCAAAGAGAAATTAATAATGTGTTACTTAGAGCTGAGGATATGAGTGGAGATCTAGCACTTTGCAAACGTGCTATGGCTTCGGGAGCTACTACAACCACCATCATTGAGGCCAAGAAGGTGGAAGTCCATAAGCCAAAGACATTCAATGGTGCTAGAAATGCTAGGGAAGTTGAGAACTTCCTATGGGGGCTTGAGCAATACTTTGAGGCTACTGGCATAACGGACCATGCCAGCAAGATCCGAACCGCTGCTATGTACATGTCCGACATTGCCATGCTGTGGTGGAGACGAAGGCATGGAGATGTGCAATGAGGGGTATGCACAATAGACTCCTTTGATGACTTCAAAAGGGAGTTCAAGAGCCAAGGCTTCGATGGTTGAAGCAGTCAGGTAGCATAAGGGACTATGTCAAGGAGTTCACAACTCTACTACTAGAAGTCCCTGACACGTCTGATAAGGATGCATTGTTCCTCTTCATGGATGGTCTCCAATCATGGGCTAATCTTGAGCTTAAGCGACGTGGTGTCCAAGACTTAGCCACAGCTATCACGGTTGCCAAAAGTCTCATTGATTACTCCACAAGCAAAGAAGGCTCAAAGGTTGCGGACAAGAAGTTTGGTGGAGGAGGCCATGCCAAAAGACAAAGCCACAAGAATCATAAAGAAGGCTCCTCATTCAAGCCACGGGATAAAGGGAAGGAAAAGGAGGATCGTGGTGCCTCAAAGCCCTGAGTGACGTATTTCATATGCGACGGACCGCATTGGGCATGGGAGTGTCTGAAAAGGAAGGTATTGAACGCCTTAGTTGCCTCGCATGACCAAGAAGGAGGCAAAGAGGATGAAGGTGCAACAATAGGATCCATACAACTGCTTAGTGCATTGCAGAATGCGCCAAAAACCCCTAAGGGCTTGATGTTCGTGGATGCAACCATCAACGGGAAGGTCGCCAAAGCCTTGGTCGACACAGGTGCATCACACAACTTTGTCTCACTTGAGGAAGCCAAGAGACTCGGTCTCAAGGTTACTAATGGAGGTGGCTCCCTCAAAGGGGTAAACTCAGCAGCACGACCTTTCCAAGGAGTTGCTCATGGAGTGAAGGTCAGTCTTGGTGCATGGACTGGCCCAGTAGATTTGTCGGTGGCGCCCATGGACGACTTCTCGGTGGTATTCGGCATGGAGTTTTTGGACCAGGTTAGGGCTTTCCTTGTCCCATTTTCAAACTCTATGTGCATTATGGATGGTTCAAAGGCTTGTGTTGTACCAACAGAAAGGTCCACCAAACCTACTACCCAAGTTCTCTCAGCACTTCAGTTCAAGAAGGGATTAAAGAGGGAATAAGAGAGTTACTTGGCCATCTTGAAGGAATTTGATGATGAGGAGGCGTCACCACAACAAGGTTTGCCGATGGAGGTGCAAGCTGTCCGGGACGAGTTCCAAGACGTGATGCCAGAAGCATTACCTAAACGGTTACCTCCAAGGAGGGAGGTGGATCACGAAATCGAGTTGGAGCCTGGCACAAGACCACCAGCAATGAGTCCTTATAGGATGGCGAACTCAGAGTTGGCAGAACTCCGAAAGCAGCTCGATGAATTGCTGGATGCTGGTTTCATTAGACCCTCCAAAGCTCCATTTGGTGCCCCGGTGCTCTTTCAAAAGAAGAAGGATGGCTCACTAATTACGCCCAAAATAGTAACGCGGTGTTGTAGTACGGCTTTGGGGTGTCGATTCCACAAGGAGAGAAATTAACTATAAAGAAAGATGTAAACTTTAATATGAGACGATGTGATCAAATTAAATATAGAATCTGAAATTTGATAGTGAGACAATTGTGTAAAGTAGATTGCGAAATATAATAGGAGAGCAACAAGGATCCGGGAATCCTCCCTAGGTTTGTTGTCCTAATCCTAACTTGATTCAGTTGTTTCTTTATCTCGATTGCAAGTTTCACATCCCAAACAGGCGATCGGCAAATATTCAATTAAAGCACATGTATAAACCCTAATTTGATTGTTATGAAATACTCTTTATTTTCAATTCATGCACATATGATCTATCATTTAAGTTTATCAAGAAACGACAATATATCTTTGATGACAATATTGCAGTAATGGACAAACCTCAAGGCTAGATCTACTGGACTCAATCATACCCAAATAATCTTGACATAAAGAAAGCATGACTAAATCTATATCAAGGAAAAAGATACAATCACCGGATTAGATGAAATATTTATAATTAGAATAAAAGTAAATCATAACAATATTTGAACGTTAAAGCTCCATTATAACTGACTCAAATAAGGGAAATAGAAACAACTACACCTAGGGATTCATCCCTTCTCCTTGCTTGGAGATTAGTTAGCCATGGGGCTCATGGTTGCATAATGGAAGGAAAGTTGCTGCTTTCTTGAGTTCTCCAGGTTTTTGAATAATTAATTACAAACCCTAAGTGGTATATTTATAGTACACAAGGTCTAGGGGTATTTTAGGGTTTGAACAAGTCATTAAAGACCTAATTAGGGTCTAACTCGGAGTGCACAAGGCTGTGTGCGTGCTGCAGCACAACTTGGGCGCGCTGCGGCACTGTTTTATTAGGTCAGGTGCTGGTGTTGTGTGCTGCGGCATGGATAATCCATGCTGCGGCACGGGGCTGCTCTGTTTTGATTAAGTCAGGTGCTGGTTCTGTGTGCTGCGGCGCGGATAATCCATGCTGCAACGCGGGCTGATGCTGATTCAGAAAGTCTGACCTCTGTCTGCTAAAATTGCCATAACTTCACTCTAGAGAAATGATTTTAATGAACCGTAAAATCCTCCAGAAAGTGGACTTCCATATCTTTCTAACCATATATGGCACACTTCCTGGTTCTTTCTACATCGATACAGTTTAATTTGTAAAGATGGTTGATTTGTATGCCAACTCCAGCAACTTAGTGAAAATTCCTTCCTTAGTTTCTCTTCATCTTGGCTCTTCCGCAATCATTCTTTTGCTTGAGTGTTCAATGGAACTTCGTGTTTCAAAATGATGATAGTTTTTCCATCTCCTTTAACTCAAGATACCTGAAAAATGCACCAAAATAAATTAATGCTCCAAAATTACCACTTTAGAGTTGTTAATGAATAAAAATGCAATTAAGACCTAAATCAACCCTAAAGTGCTAACAAATAAGTACGATTATAATGCATTTAATGGCTCTTATCACAACCCCCAACTAGCTTATTGCTAGTCCCTAGCAATTCAAGCGAAAACAAGAGATGAATTATATGGTAGGAGTTAAAAACAACGTAAAGCAATGCTAGCGTTGAACCAAGAGTAATTCACTTTTTGTCTCAAAAATTGCACATAACATACGGCACATAGAATCATTAAATTTCACCTAAGTCCAAAAGTAATCCAAGCATCAATCTTAAAATCGTTATTGACTCTTAACATCCATCTTACCATAATCCATTAGTCCGAACACCCGGATGATTTTATGCACAACATTCATGAATACAAGTCTCAGCCTCTAAAAACATAACAAATTGTGTGACATCAATCACATAAACAAGCTCCATAGGCTTATTTTTCAAATCATTCTCCACTATTGTAGAAAAATCACACTTTATTGGATCAATAGGTCTTTAATAGGCTTGTAATGTTAGGCCAAGGTAAAGGTTAAGAAAAAATGGGAAGGATTTGCAAGTAAAAGAACTTTTAATCTTTTAAGTTTTTAAACATAACCACTTTCAAGCACTAGATAACTTTACTTCAATGCTCAACTCCTTCAACAATTTTTTTATAAAAGCATATCTCTTGACAAGTCACCACTTTTTCTTTTCTTTTTCTTCTTTCTTTGCCATACTTCTCTTCTTTTTTTGTTTTTGGCAAATACTCGTTCACTTCTTTGTTTTTTTTTTTTTAATTTTTTTTACAACCCTCAACTTATCTTCTTTAATATACTTATGTTATGATTTTTCATTTTTCCATCCTTACTCCTCTTAAGTGCTTCTCAACAATGTGTACAACTAAGTTCTTTTAAAAGAAGGGTAAGGATAAAATATTTTTTTAGGCTCATAAAGGTAAGTAAATGAGTTTTTGAAAGAAACAAGGCTCAAATTCTTTTTCAAGAAAAATGGCTCAAAAAGGTGACTAGTGATATATATTGCAAGGGTAAGTTTGAAAAAGCTCAAACGATTCAAAAATGGCCTATATCATATCCTAAGTAATGTGCATTCTAGTAATTCGCCTCAAATGATTATCAAATAAGTTCTAGAGCTTGTTAAGACCGAAAAGGTATTCACAAACAATCGCACATAAAACTTTTCTAGATGCTTTAGACTAATCATACAATCTTACCACAAACTAGAGTCTCAAACCAAATCAAGATTGACACTTAAATTATTCTCAAACCGAAACAGAATTTAACTTCTTCTACATGTTATCTGTTATCTCAATTAAGTTTATATCATTGATATGTGAATTAATTCTAGGGCTAACACAAAGCATGCTTAAAACAGAGGATACGGATAATGACACCAGCAGTTTAATGAAAAGCAAATAAAGGCAAATCATATGTTTCCTCCACCCCCAACTTAAAATTTACATTGACCTCAATGTGAAAGAGAAAGTAAAGGAAACTCCCCTAGGGTAAGCATAGGTGCACAACAGCTGAAAGATGTGCATCTCCATTTGAATTGCATGCTTTACTTTTTGTTAAAAGGCTGATCTGCAAAAGAGAACACACAAAAATAAAGCAACGATGGTGCACTATGAAGAATCCCACCATATGTTAGCACATGAACTGAAAGGAAACAACTGAATTTAAAAAGAAAGTACAGAAAATAATGAAAAAGAAAGCACATTGAAAGATAGAGTAGTGAGGTGATAGAAAAAAATAAAATAAACTGGAAAGCAACAAACAAAATAGACCCCAAAATTAATCATCAATGTCTTTAGGATCGGCCTCATTATCTTCTTCATTTTCGTCACCTTCCCCTTGAGGTGGATCGAAAGATGAACCCGGATAGGGTGGCATGGTGGGAAAGTGATCCATATGACATCCAGTAGCGGAGGCAATGTGATGGTACATTTGACCAAAAGAGGAGAATACCTCCGCTTGATAATCAGCTTGCCTAGAAAAGAACTGTTCTTGTCGATCTAACCTATCGAACAACAGTTTATGGTGTTCTTCAAAACGATGCTCTAAGCGGTCAAGACGCTCTACAACAGTGAAATTTATGGGGGAGGAGGAGCAGAAATTATTGCTCCATCCTCTGGATTTGGTGGTCGTGAGGTTTTAAGTAGATTGAACATGTAATCATCGATGGGTTTCTTGGGTGGTTGGTGCTCCTCGATGCTACTGTAAGGGACATCAGCTTGGATGCATAGTTGGGTAATTAAAGATGGGAAGTACAATCCAAGTTTATGTCGCACAGTGTGTAAAATAGAATCGAATATTATTTCACCCACATCTATAGTCATACCCGTCAAAATGGCATAGATCAAAATAGCTCTTGGAACAGTCAGGTTACTATAATGTAAAGCAGGCATCATCTGTTGACACACAAAGTATTGCCAAGCTCGAGCGTTGACAATCAAAGATGCACCGGGTAAGGTTTTATGGGCATCACCCATCATTTTCCAGGTTGTGCCCGGAACGTAGAGAGTATTGCAAATCGCGTTATAGTCAATATTGGATGTATAAGTACGATACTCATTGTGTTCAATGTTGGGTAACCCATAGAACCTATTGATGGATGAGCGGCTAAAAGAGATTTGTTTTCCTCTGACTAAGACATTTCCATTCCTATGTTCTTCGGCATTGGCATAGAATTCGCGAACTATGTTTGTCAAGGAATTAGGTGGTGGTCTAGAAAAATGTCCCCAATTTCTAGCAAGAATTATTGCAAATAAGGATGGGTTGCCCCTCTCAGTTATTTTTAATCCTCGCTCGGGAATGATTTTTCTAGCACTCAACAAGCTACGGTACCTTTCACTAGCCTCAAAACTCACAAATTTGGACTCATCATATTCTTGTTGTTGTTTCTCCTTAGACTTCTTAATTTTTGGTGCCATAGATGTCAAATATATAGAACAATAAATGTAGAGCATATTTTAACCACCAAAGAATCTCAAGTGAACAATGAAAGGGAGAATTTAAACTTACTTGAGGTCCAAATGAGAGAGAGGGAAGACTAACCACATCTTGAAGATTTGCTTTGATGAACACCACAAGCTCCTTGGAACCAAGTTTAATGGAGGAATTTCTAACAAAAATTGCAAGACTAAGGTAAGGTTTTCCAAGAAAAGGAAGAGAAAGAGAGAAATTTGGAGTGAAATTTGGTGTGTGCAGTGTGAGGGTATGGAGAGAGAAAGGGAGAAAATGGGAGGGGCTGTAAATCGTGAGTGGGAAAGGAGAAAAAGGAAAGTGCAGATGTGGATTGCTAGTTTTAACTATTTTTTTTTTTAAAAAAAAATCTGGGCTTGTTTAGGAGGTGCAGTGTGGCTTGGGTGATCCTGGGCTTGTTGCTGCGTGGTGCGGCACGGGCCTGGGCTGCTGCCGAGCTTGTTGCTACGTGGTGCGACACGGGCCTGGCGTGGTGCAGCACGGGCCTAGTGTGGCGCGGCACTGGCCTGGGCTGCTGCTGCGTGGTGCGGCACGGGCCTGGGCTACTGCTGAGCTTGTTGCTGCGTGGCGCGGCACGGGCCTGGGCTGCTGCTGTGTGGCGCAGCACGGGCCTGGGCTGCTGCTGAGAAAAATGTATTTGATTGCTTGCCCAAAAAAGTAAAATAAAATAAAATAAAATAAAATTATTTAAAGGAAAAATAAAATGCAAGAGAAACTAAAAAATAAATAAAATAAAACAAAAAAAATGCACCTTGGTTGTGTGATGATCAATTTAAGGTAAATAGACCGGATCCATAAGTGGAATGTCCTCCACTTCCGGATCTTGCCTATTGATTAAGATTTTAAGCCGCTGACCATTCACTTTAAAAATCCGACCGTCCCTAGAGTCTTCAATTTCCACGGCTCCATTTTCGAAAACATTTTTTACTAAGAAAGGACCGGTCCACCTTGACCGAAGTTTTCCAGGATGCTTATGGAGTCTAGAGTCGTATAAGAACACCCGATCATGGGGTTTAAATGTTTTTCTCGAAATGTTTTTATCATGGAATACTTTCATCTTAGCCTTATAGATTCTAGAATTCTCATAAGCATCGTTTCTTAATTCCTCTAACTCGGTCAATTGATATTTTCTAAGCTTACCCGCTTCTCCTAGGTCAAGATTAAAAGACTTGATTGCCCAATAAGCTCGGTGCTCAAGCTCTACAGGTAGGTGACAGGGCTTTCCAAAAACATGCCGATAAGGTGACATACCTAAGGGAGTTTTAAAGGCTGTCTGGTAAGCCCAAAGTGCATCAACTAGTCTCAAAGACCAATCCTTGCGATCCGGGTTAACCGTTTTTTCTAAAATCTGTTTAATTTCCCTATTGGCAAGCTCTACTTGTCCACTGGTCTGAGGGTGATAGGCAGTAGATATTTTATGCAAGACCCCATATTTTTTCATCAAAGCTTTAAAAGAGCAGTTGCAAAAATGTGTACCTCGATCACTAATTATAGCACGTGGTGTACCAAATCGAGATAACACATTTTCTTTGAGAAATTTAATTACTGTTTGATTATCATTGCTGTGGCAAGCTGCTGCCTCTACCCACTTAGATACATAATCTATTGCTACGATGATATATTGGTATCCAAAGGAAGGAGGAAAGGGTCCCATGAAATCAATGCCCTAACAATCAAAGATTTCAATGATTAAAATAGGGTTTAAGGGCATCATATTTCGTCGAGACACAGCTCCTAACTTTTGACACCTTTCACATGAGTGACAATAGATGTTTGCATCTTTAAACAAAGTAGGCCAATAAAATTCACACTACAGAATTTTTGCAACGGTTTTTTTCATAGAAAAGTGGCCTCCACAAGCTTGGGTATGACAAAATTCTAAGACGCTATCAATCTCTTCATTAGGGATGTAACGCCTTAAAATTTGGTCAGGGCAGTATTTGAAAAGATAGGGGTCATCCCAATAAAAATTACGTACCTCATATAGGAATTTCCTTTTGTCTTGAGCATTCCAATCCATAGGTATCTCACCTGTAGCCAAATAATTTACGATGTGAGCGAACCACGATAGAGAAGTGATGGAGAGTAATTGCTCATCGGGAAAATCATCTTTGATTGGCATGTCATCACAAGTGTCTTCGAATATAAGTCTTGAGAGATGGTCAACCACTACGTTCTCCACTCCTTTCTTATCCTTGATGGTGATGTCGAATTCTTGTAAGAGAATGATCTATCGGATTAGTCGTGCCTTAGCATCCTTTTTTTTAAGAAGATACTTGAGGGCTGCATGATCTGTAAAGATAAGGATAGGAGAGCCAATCAAATAGGCACGAAATTTATCTAAAGCAAATACTACAGCTAGCAATTCTTTTTCAGTTGTAGAGTAATTCATTTGAGCACTATTTAAAGTCTTACTAGCATAGTAAATGACAAAAGGTTTGCTTTCCTTTCGTTGTCCAAGAACAGCACCTACAACGTAGTCACTAGCATCACACATAATTTCGAAAGGTAAAGTCTAATCCGGTGACTGCATTATAGGCGCGAAAGTAAGCTTGCCAATTAGCGTTTGGAAGGCCTCTTGACAAGCTTGTGTCCATTCAAAAGGGGTGTCTTTAATAAGGAGGGTACATAGAGGTCTAGATATGCTCGAGAAATTTTGTATGAACCTTCTATAAAAACCAGCATGACCAAGGAAAGATCTTACATCCTTTATTGTCTTGGGGGTAGCTAATTTAGAGATTAATTCAATTTTTGATTGCTCAACCTCTATTCCTTTAGAAGAGACAATATGCCCCAAGACACTACCGGATGGTACCATGAAATGGCATTTTTCCCAATTTAAAACCAATTCTTTCTCCTTACAGCGAATCAAAACTCTTTCTAAATTCTTTAAACATGCATTGAATGAAGATCCAAAAACAGTTAGGTCATCCATAAAAACTTCCATGCAATTTTCAACCATGTCACTAAAGATACTCATCATACAACGTTGAAAAGTGGCAGGGGCATTGCACAATCCAAATGGCATTCTACGGAAAGCATAGGTGCCGAAGGGACAGGTGAAAGTGGTCTTTTCTTGGTCTTCTAATGCTATTGCAATTTGATAATACCCGGAGTAACAATCTAAAAAACAGTAGAAGGGGTGACCAGCTACACGCTCAAGAATTTGGTCAATAAAGGGGAGTAGGAAGTGGTCTTTCCGGGTGGTAGCATTTAATTTTCTATAATCAATGCACATACGCCACCCGGTCACAAGTTTGGTAGGGACTAGTTCTCCTAGGTCATTTTTCACCACCGTGACTTCGGACTTTTTAGGGACTACTTGTGTAGGGCTGACCCACTTACTATCAGCTATGGGATATATAATACCTGCATCTAATAGTTTCAGCACTTCATTTTTTACTACTTCTTTCATGGTGGGGTTTAGCCTATGTTGCGGGTCTCTACGAGGACTAGTTCCTTCATCTAGATTTATTTTATGGGAGCAGATTAGAGGATTAATTCCCTTCAAGTCAGCCATACTCCATCCTAAAGCTGATTTATGTGCATTTAAAATTTGGAGTAATTCCTCACCTTGGGTTTCAGATAATTCAGAGGAAATTATAACAGGAAAGGTATCACCTGGACCGAGGAAAGCATGCTTTAATCCCTTAGGTAGTGGCTTTAATTCGACCTTAGGTGCTTCCACATTTGAGGGGACTTGTGTCTGGCTTCTTTCGGGCAGTTCTTCAAACCTTGGTTGCTATGTCTGCTTACCATAATCCTGAAATTTGTTAAAAATAGAACATACATCAATTATATCCATTTTATCATCAGCTGAATTTACAAAATTAACAAGAAAATTTTTAAAAGGATCATAATCATGAGTTAAAGAGACTCCCTCATTGATGAGTGACTCAATCATGTAAACCTGGTGGTTTTCGTCCTCATCTTCGGGCTGCTTTGCAACGTTGAAAATATTTACTTCAAGGGTCATGTTGCCAAAGGATAGTTTCATGAGTCCATTCCTATAATTTATTAAAGCATTTGCAGTAGCAAGGAAAGGTCTACCCAAAATTAAAGGGATTTTAGAATTAGTGTCAACAACAGAAGTGGTATCAAGGATTAAGAAATCAACAGGATAGTAAAATTTATCAATTTGAATCAACATATCCTCTACCATACCCCGGGGTACTTTAACTGAACGGTCAACTAATTGTAACACCACACTGGTTGGTTTGATTTCTCCTAGACCTAGCTGTAAATAAACGGAAAATGGCATCAAGTTGACACTAGCTCCTAAATCTAGTAAGGCTTGTCTAACCTCATGATTTCCAATGCTATAAGCAATGGTTGGACAGCCTAGGTCTTTGTATTTTGGGGGAATTCTTTCCTCAATTAAAGCACTAACTTGCTCAGTTAGGAATGCTGTTTTCTTAACATGGTGATTCCTCTTAATTGTGCATAAATCCTTGAGAACTTTTGCATAGGTGGGAACTTGTTTAATCACATGTAAGAGTGGAAGATTCAGTTTCACTTGCCTCAAATTCTCTAGGATTTCATTATTTATTTCCAGATTTTTCTTGTTTGATTTTAAGGCTTGAGGGAATGGTGCTTTAACAAGGCTTTTGGTTATTTCAAGGTCCTTGGGCTGTTCTGTTTCACTACTAGCTTGCCCCTCTTTCTCATCCTCGGATTTATTCATTGGTGGGATGTGTAGTGACTTACCACTTCGAGTCACAATGGTATTTACATCTTTCAAATTTTCTTGTGCCATATGTTGACCGTGAGGATTGGACTGAGCTTAGGAAGGGAACTTACCGCGCTCAGTCACACTTAAGGTGCCCATTAATTTAGACACTTGGCTCCTTATTTCCTTGTTTTCCTCAACCACCTGCGTAATTAACGCTTCACACCTCTGGTTTGTTTTACCTTGTGCTTCTATAAAAGCATGCAGGGTGTCTTCTAAAGAGTTCCTAGAGGTTGAGGTGCATGATAAGGTGCAGGGTATGATCTAGGGGCTGTGCATGCTGCTGGTTTTCAGATTTCTAGCTGAAGTTAGGGTGATTTCGCCACCCCGGATTATAAGTGTTAGAGAAGGGTGTTTGAGGCTTCTTGTACATGCCTAGGGCATTACATTGTTCCTCGTACAACCCTCTCATATCAACAAAAGTGGGGCACTTTTGTGTGGGATGATCTACCCCTCCACACACAAAACATGGTTCCAATGGTTCAGCTTGATTAACCATGCGTGTCGGTTTTTTAGTTTTCAATGCCTCTAACTCCTTAGTGAGCAGTTCGACTTTAGCTTTCAGGTTGTCTTCCTCCCTAAGATGGTATATTCCACCACCACTAGGGTTTCCTATAGGTCGTGACCTATTTGTGCTTTCAGTAACATTAGGTCCAGTCCATGTGTGAGCTTTTTCAGCAAGCTCATTGAGGTATTCGATAGCCTCATCAGGGTCTTTTTGCAAAAATTCACCATTGCACATCATCTCGATAAATTGGCGTTCTCTATAGGTAAGACCCTCATAGAAATAGCTCACTAAACGCCAATTTTCATACCCATGATGTGGACACATACTTAATAGCTCTTTAAATTTCTCCCAAGACTGATACAAAGTCTCGTTTTCCTTTTGTGCAAAGGTGGAGATTTGTCTTTTCAGCGCATTAGTCTTATGTTGAGGGAAGTATTTGTTAAAAAATACTTGGGTCATCTTATTCCATGACCCAATTGATCGTGGTCTCAGCGAGTATAACCAACTCTTAGCTTTATCCTTTAAGGAGAAAGGAAAAAACTTGAGTCGCACGATATCATCAGTTGCTTCTTGACTATGAAAAGTCGCAACTACTTCCTCAAACTCTCTAATATGCACATACGGGTTTTCATTTTCCAAACCATGAAAAGTAGGGAGTAATTGAATCATCCCGGTTTTAAAGTCTTGATGGCGGGTGATGGCTGGAAACATAATACATGATGGTGTGGCTATCCAGCTAGGATGTAAATAATCTTTGAGTGTCCTAGCTACATTCTCATTGGGGTTTTCAGCCATGTTGACAAAGTTTTCTAAATTTTCAGTTGGGTGTATACTAAGGTCCGATCTAGGCGAGGTTTCACTAACGGATGAAGAAGGAAGGGGCATCTCTATTTTGGGTCCCTTAATGAATCTCCCTCGCGAGTCTCTCGGTCTAAGCATATACCAGCTGAGTTTTAGAAGTAATAAATAAAACAGAACAGAAAAAAAAATCAGAATATAAAGGAAAGATAGTATCGTCTTGTCTTAGAGTTGACAAACTTCCTTATGAGTAAGCACGTCTCCTCGGCAACGGCGCCAAAATTTGATTACGCCCAAAACAGTA
The DNA here is from genome assembly GCA_023935145.1 of Bretschneidera sinensis. Taxonomy (NCBI): domain Eukaryota; kingdom Viridiplantae; phylum Streptophyta; class Magnoliopsida; order Brassicales; family Akaniaceae; genus Bretschneidera; species Bretschneidera sinensis. Next base: position 72,093,488 of record CM043702.1, on the reverse strand, counting down.
ACGCGGTGTTGTAGTACGGCTTTGGGGTGTCGATTCCATAGGGAGAGAAATTAACTATAAAGAAAGATGTAAACTTTAATATGAGACGATGTGATCAAATTAAATATAGAATTTGAAATTCGATAGTGAGACAATTGAGTAAAGTAGATTGTGAAATATAATAGGAGAGCAACAAGGATCCAGGAATCCTCCCCTAGGTTTGTTGCCCTAATCCTAACTTGATTCAGTTGTTTCTGTATCTCGATTGCAAGTTTCACATCCCAAACAGGCAATCAGCAAATATTCAATTAAAGCACATGTATAAACCCTAATTTGATTGTTATGAAATACTCTTTATTTTCAATTCATGCACATATGATCTATCCTTTAAGTTTATCAAGAAACGACAATATATCTTTGATGACAATATTACAATAATGGACAAACCTAAAGGCTAGATCTACCGGACTCAATCATACCCAAATAATCTTGACATAAAGAAAGCATAACTAAATCTATATCAAGGAAAAAGATACAATCACCGGATTAGATGAAATCTTTATAATTAGAATAAAAGTAAATCATAACAATATTTGAACGTTAAAGCTCTATTACAACTGAATCAAATAAAAGAAATAGAAACAACTACACCTAGGGATTCATCCCTTCTCCTTGCTTGGAGATTAGTTAGCCATGGGGCTCATGGTTGCACAATGGAAGGAAAGTTGCTGCTTTCTTGAGTTCTCCAGGTTTTTGAATAATTAATTACAAACCCTAAGTGGTATATTTATAGTACACAAGGTCTAGGGGTGTTTTAGGGTTTGAAAAAGTCATTAAAGACCTAATTAGGGTCTAACTCGGAGTGCACAAGGCTGTTTGCGCGCTGCAGCACAACTTGGGCGCGCTGCGGCACTGTTTTATCAGGTCAGGTGCTGGTGCTGTGTGCTGCGGCACGGATAATCCATGCTGCAGTGCGGGGCTGCTCTGTTTTGATTAAGTCAGGTGCTGGTTCTGTGTGCTGCGGCGCGGATAATCCATGCTGCAGCGCGGGCTGATGCTGATTCAGAAAGTCTGACCTCTGTCCGCTAAAATCACCATAACTTCCTCTAGAGAAATGATTTTAATGAACTGTAAAATCCTCCAGAAATCAGACTTCCATATCTTTCTAATCATATGTGGCACACTTCCTGGTTCTTTCTACATCGATACAGTTTTATTTGTAAATATGGTTGATTTGTATGCCAACTCCAGCAACTTAGTGAAAACTCCTTCCTTAGTTTCTCTTCATCTTGGCTCTTCCGCAATCATTCTTTTGCTTGAGTGTTCAATGGAACTTCATGTTTCAAAATGATGATAGTTTTTCCATCTGCTTTAACTCAAGATACCTGAAAAATGCACCAAAATAAATTAATGCTCCAAAAATACCACTTTAGAGTTGTTAATGAATAAAAATGCAATTAAGACCTAAATCAACCCTAAAGTGCTAACAAATAAGTACAATTATAATGCATTTAATGGCTCTTATCACACACTGAGAATGTACATTGACTATCAGGCTCTAAACAAGATCATGGTGAAGAACAAGTATCCTATCCTGCTCATTGCCGACTTGTTCGATCAATTAGGGAACGCAATATACTTTTCGAAGCTGGACTTGAGGTCGGGATACTACCAGGTTCGCATAGCAAAGGGAGATGAGCCCAAGACCACATGTATGACCAGGTCCGTAGCCTATGAGTTCCTAGTTATGCCATTTGGTCTCACCAATGCACCTGCTACATTTTGCACTCTTATGAATAAGCTCTTCCATCCCTACCTCGATCGGTTTGTGGTCTCGATGATATTGTGATATATAGCCGGACTTTGGAAGAACATCTTGAGCACTTGAGGAAGGTGTTCGAGGTCCTAAAGCAAAATGAGCTATATGTCAAGAAGGAGAAGTGTTCCTTTGCCCAAGATGAGGTGATGTTCTTGGGGCATAGGATAAAGGATGGGAAGCTTATGATGGACGGAGCTAAGGTGAAAGCCATCCAGGAATGGGAACCTCCCACTATGGTCCCCGAGTTAAGGTATTTCCTTGGACTTGTGAACTACTACAGGAGGTTCATCAAGTCATATTCAACAAGAGCAGCCCCACTGACTGACCTGCTTAAGAAGAACAAGTCTTGGGAATAGACAAGCGAATGCCAAGCCTCGTTCGAAGACTTGAAGAAGGCTGTTAGTAAAGAGCCGGTGCTTTGTCTATCAGACCCCTCCAAGGCATTCGAGCTACACATAGATGCTTCCGACTTTGCCATTGGTGGAGTGTTGATGCAAGAAGGGCATCCAATTGCCTATGAAAGCCGCAAGCTTAACGACACCGAACGCCGATATACGGTGCAAGAGAAAGAGATGACGGCTATCATTCATTGCCTAAGGGTGTGGCGACACTACTTGTTGGGTTCTCACTTTGTGATCATGACGGATAATGTAGCAACTAGCTACTTCCAAACCCAGAAGAAGTTGAGTCCCAAGAAAGCTCGGTGGCAAGATTTCTTGGTGGAGTTCGATTACAAGCTTGAGTACAAGCCTGGCAAAGCGAATGTGGTGGCCGATGCGTTGAGTCGAAAGGCAGAGTTAGCAGCCTTGAGTAGACCAAGTAGTCCCTTGCTGGAAAGGATAAAAGAAGGGTTGGAGCATGATGCCTTGGCACAAAACCTCATTACCCTTATCAAGGAAGGAAAGACAAGGCGATTTTGGCTGAGTGACGGACTACTCTACGCCAAGGAAAATCGCATCTATGTGCCGAAGTGGGGGAACTTGAGAAAGGAGCTGATCAAGGAGTGCCACGATTCACTATGGACTGGTCACCCAGGTATAAGACGTACACTTGCCTTGATCAAGTCTATTTACTATTGGCCTTAACTATGGGATGATGTTGAAGCCTATGTGAGAACTTGTCTTGTATACCAACAAGACAAGACAGAGCAACATGCACCAGGTGGCTTGTTAGAGCCGTTGTCTATTCCGGAGAGACCATAGGAGAGTGTCTCGATGGACTTCATCACTTGCTTGCCAAGATCGGAGGGCTTTGGCAGCATAATCGTGGTCATTGATCGCTTTAGTAAGTATGCAACCTTCATACCTGCCTTAGCGGATTGCATCGTCGACGAGACCGCGCGGTTGTTCCTCAAGCATGTCGTGAAGCATTGGGGAGTCCCGTCCAATATCGTGAGTGACCGAGACCCGTGATTTACCGGGAAGTTTTGGACAGAGTTGTTCAAGTTGTTGGGATCAGACTTGAACTTTTCCACAAGCTTTCATCCGTAGAGTGATGGACAAACGGAGCGTGCCAACGCATTGTTGGAGCTTCACCTTAGGCACTTTGTTAGTGCCAACCAACATGATTGGGCTAAGTTGCTGGATGTGGCCCAATTCTCTTACAACTTACAGCGAAGCGAGTCCACTGGCAAAAGTCCCTTCGAGATCATCATGGGACAGCAACCCATGACCTCTCATGCTTTGGCCACGAGTTATGAAGGGAAGAGTCCTGCTGCCTTCAAATTTGCTAAAGCATGGCATGAGCAAGCTGAGTTAGCCCGGGCATATTTGAACAAGGCAACCAAAAGGATGAAGAAGTTGGCTGACAAGAAAAGGAGGATGGTTAAGTTTCAGAAAGGGGATTTGGTCCTTGTCAAGTTATTGCCCCAACAGTTCAAGACCTTGCGAAAGGTTCACAAGGGCTTAGTGCGGAAGTATGAAGGGTCATTTCCAGTCCTTAAGCGAGTGGGTAAGGTGTCCTACAAACTACAACTCCCTCCTAAGCTTAAAATCTACCCAGTCTTTTATGTAAACATGTTGAAGCCTTACCATGGAGACGAGGAAGACACGAGCCGAGGGGAATCAAAGAGGGCACCCATTGCGGTAGTAACCTCCTTTGATAGAGAGGTGGACTCTATCTTGGCAGATCGCCTGATTCTGCGAAGTGGTGTGCCAAGTTATCGGGAATACTTGGTAAAGTGGAAGAATACCCCGGACATAGAGGCGAGCTGGGAACCCAAAGACTCTTTGTGGCAATTCAAAGACCACATAGAGAGGTTCAAGCTTGAAGGCGCGACGAGGGCGTCGCGAACTTGAGTGGGGGAGGATGTCATGTCCCGCTCAAATTGCCCCACAAAATCCAAAGGAATGGTGCTTGCCCAAAGGATCTAGACTTTTCTATAAGTTACTACATGGGAAAGTTCTAGAGTGGTCTAGTGTTATCTAGAGGAAGCTAGAGTTGGATGGACTCAACTCAAGCCTGGAAGACTCTAGAATATTCTAGAGTACACTAGCATGTGCTAGAAGGCGCTGGAAGATTATAGAAGGTGCTAGAAGATTCTGGAAGGTGCTAGAAGATTCTGGAAGGTGCTTGAAGGATGTGGAAGCTCCAGAAAGATTCTGGAACATCCTAGAACTTGGATGAAGGAACTAGACAATCCTAGAAGACTCTGGAGTTGGTTAGACTTGACTAGAAGGTTCTGGAACCTTGAGGCATGTTGTAGATAGAACTAGAACTCTATAAATATTCTTGTACATTCTAGACTTGGTAGGATCTAGAAACTTGTGGCATAACCTTAGGCTTGGTGCCACAACTATAAATAGGCCTCTTGGCCTTCATTTGTAATCCATCCTGGGAAATCTTGGGAAGTTGTAAGAAAACCTCTCTAGAGCAATACAAAGCATTCTTCACAAACTCTTTTATGTTCTTGCTTTGTTCTTGAATCCTCTAAATCTCTAAGTCCTTTTCTAGTCTCTTTGGAGTGTTTGTTTCGGGTTAGAAGGCAGGCTTAGTACAACGAACCGTGCTAAGTGTCGCACGATTGCTAGTTGAAGACTAGGGTTGTGACAGCGTGCTCTCCTGGCTGTGCACACTGTTGTGCACTGAAGCTCGTACTATGTGCACTAGTGTGCACTAAAGCTCGGGCGAGGCTCAGATGAGGGCGAGTGTATGAGCACATGTGCACACACTCTGACTTTTGGTGTGCGCACGCCGTCTTGGCTGTGCGCACTGATGTAGGGACTGTGTGCACTAGTGTGCACTAAAGCTCGGGCGAGGCCTAGCGTATGAGCACATGTGCACACACTCGGACTTTTGGTGTGCGCGTGCTCTCCTGGCTGTGCGCACTGTTGCGCACTGAAGCTCGTACTGTGTGCACTAGTGTGCACTAAAGCTCGGACGAGGCCGAGCGTATGAGCACATGTGCACACACTGGGACTTTTGGTGTGCACGTGCTCTCTTGGCTGTGCGCACTGTTACGCACTGATGCAGGGACTGTGTGCACTAAAGCTCGGGTGAGGCTCGGACGAGGCCTAGCATATGAGCACATGTGCACACACTCAAACTTTTGGTGTGCGCGTGCTCTCCTGGCTGTGCGCACTGAAGCTCATACTATGTGCACTAGTGTGCACTAAAGCTCGGGCGAGGCTCGGACGAGGCCGAGCGTATGAGCATATGTGCACACACTCAAACTTTTGGTGTGCGTGTGCTCTCATGGCTGTGCGCACTATTGCTCACTGATGCAGGGACTGTGTGCACTAGTGTGCACTAAAGTTTGGGCGAGGCTCAGGCGAGGCCCAGCGTATGAGCAGATGTGCACACACTCGGACTTTTGGTGTGCGCGTGCTCTCCTGGTTGTGCGCACTGTTGCGCACTGAGGCTCGTACTGTGTGCACTAAAGCTCGGAGAGAGGCATGCGCACTACGTCACTCGACCGTGCACACCTCGCAATGGCTGGGACAAGGACGTGTACACTACGGCGCTCGGCCGTGCACACTTGGCAACCGCTAGGACAATAGCATGTGCACTATGGCGCTCGGTCGTGTGCACTTAGCAACCGTTCAGACAGGGATGTGTGCACTATGGCGCTCGGCCATGCACACTTAGCAACCGCTAGGACAGGAGCATGTGCACTACGGCGCTCGACCGTATGCACTTAACAACCGTTCGGACAAGGATGTGTGCACTATGGCGCTCGGCCATGCACACTTAGCAACCGTTAGGACAGGGGCATGTGCACTACGGCGCTCGACCGTGTGCACTTGGCAACCGCTGGGACAGGGGCATGTGCACTACGGCGCTTGGCCGTGTGCACTTGGAACTCTAAAGTGTTCTACGTGGTGTTAGATGGCTTGGCATCACAACAGATGAGTTCTTTAGACTTATTCGCTTTTGCTGTAGTGAGAGATTATGGTTTTCCACAGACGGCACCAACCTGTTGATGCCAAAAATTGTTGGTGCTGATGTGGCCTGGAAGCTGACTTGGCCTGGTTGGGGACTCAACCTGAGTGAGGACTTGCCCTGGTTGAGGACTCGGCCTGAGTGGGTACTTGCTCTGGATCCTGCACAAGTGACAAGAGTGAACTGAAGGCCCTCGGACAGAGGGGAGGGGGAGACCTCCGAGGACGCTCCGATGCTTAAGTTAGCAAGGATTTGAAGGTGAAGCCGAGGTTTCGAAAGAAGAACCGAGGGCTTAAGCAAATCAAGTGTAAGTGCAGATGGTGTATGAATGAATTGTGAAGTCCATACCTTAGCCCATTTATAGTTGTCTGCCAGTGGGGAGGGTATGATTACAAGCTCAGGAGAGGGGGCGTTGTAGGGTGGCTGCAGGGCGGCTGCAGGGCTAGGCGGTCGTAGGGTAGCTGCGGAGCGGCCGTAGGGTGGCTGGTGGCTATAGGGTGTCAAGTCGTAGGGGAGATCCAGGCCTAGGTTTGCTGGGCCATCCTTCATGGGCTTGGAAATTTTGCTGGGCCGGAAAGTGAATTGATTGCTTATCTGGGCTGGAGACTTACTGGACCATAACACTTCTAGGGCTGAAAGGTCTGTTGGGCCTGTCGAATTGGAGCACCCTGCTGGGCTCGGAGCTTGCTTGGATCGGAGAGTCTAACCAGGCCTGGAGCTTATTTGGGCCAGATTGTTTTGGGGGGCCTGGTGCTCATTCAGGCCAGAATATATTGGGCCATATCACTTCCTAAAACTAGTCTAACCTCTTTTTGAAGCTTGATTTCAATGATCGATGTTAGTTGCTGTAAGATAATTGATACAAGTTCATCAGCCATGATTCTTTAGTAATTCATAAAGTTAGATTGATATGACGATAAGAGAAGCAAAAGTCAAACAGCTCATCTCCTTTTTATTCTCTTTTTCAGCCCATCAAAGAATGACGGGCTGATTCTAGGGTCCTTTCATTTTTCTTTTTTGATAAGGAACCGTAACTTTTTCTACCATAAATTATTTGGGTATTTATCTTTACTACTGGAAAAAAAAAATACTGAACTACTACATAATTTCATATTTGGTTAGATTTGTGAAAATTGTGTGATTCCATCGTACACTTTTTGTAACAATTAATTGATAATTGATGTTAATTTTTTGTGGTTATATTTTAGTTTTATACATGATTAATATGAACTAATTTATAGTTTAAACTTCGTAAATAATTAAAATTTTATAAAAGAAATTATTTCTCATAAAAGAAAATTATGTATTTCCCACGGTAAGGAGTTGGCCATTTTCTTGATTTGTTTGCACTCTCGGATCACTGCACCCATAAGAGATGTAAATTAGAAGGTCTTCGGGACTTGTGTCTCGGGGGACTGTTTGACCCCCAAGTCAATCATCTGCATAAATAATTGAAAAATAGTAAAGTTATATAATTGTAAGAGTTGTCTATTGTAAATTGTGAATATATTCCTTTTATGGTGAGAGCCCCTTTATATGGTGTGTTGGAGCTTAAGAAATTACTTTTTTGCCTTGAGAGGTGGTCATGTGTCATTAGGTTATTGGAGAGAGAAATTTTCCCTACATCAGAAGCCCTTCCATTTCTTTAAGTATATTTATATGCTTGAGGAAGTATAATGGAGCATGTACCGTTGGTTGCACGCTTCAGTTTGAAAGACGTTGGTCCGAGCATATGAAGCTCAGTCAAAATGCTCGGTTTTGGAGACGTGGATCCAAGCATCTCGGTCTTGGAGACGTGGACCCGGGTATACAAGTTCAGTCAAAATACTCGACCTTAGAGACGTGAGATCGAACTTATAAAGCTCAGTCAAAATGTAGTAATTTTCTAGGAAAGTTTGGGAAGAAGCAATCTTAGAAATTATTGGTGTAAAGGTTGAAGTAAGACTCATGAATTTACTCGATGTAAAGGTTAGAGTAACACCCATGAAGTTGCTCATATTGTGAAGATTTAAGCAACACCCGTGAAATTGCTTGCTCATGCTAGTGAAAAAAATTCCACAAAAAAGCCTTAGAGAATGGGCGTAGGGTCGAAAGAAATTCTGATATTGCCAAACCATGATAAACTGCGTTTGCAGGCTTCTCTATCCTTATTTTGTATTTACTACAATTTATTTTTTGCTTTAGTTAATTAAATTGTTATAGTTGTGTGATTGGTTAATTTAGTGAATTTGATTAAGTGTCAAATTAAATTAAGGCTACATAAGTGTGTTAAAATCTGATTTTATTCGTTATTATATTTCTAGAATTTAAATAAGTAGAATTTTTAGAAACCCGATTCACCATCTCATCCTGGGTTTCCCAAAACTTTCACAATTGTTCGTGTGGATATGCTTAAATGCCGAACATTTAAGCAGCTCATGAATTCGTCTCCAAAGCTCCAACCAAAATGCCCATTGATCAATGATTTAAGTCTCTAACCTTGTATGGATATTAATTATCTCACACTAATATATTCATAGAGAGTTTATAGGGAAAAGTTTATTGGTATAAAAATTTTAAATTTCTGCTGCATTTCTATCTCGGTAGACTTACATTATTTTTTTTAATTTTTCTTAGCATTTTACTCGGACTATACAACCAGGTGCGTAAAATGGATTTGGTTTTACGATTAGGACCTATGGTTGACTCTCTACATGTATATGCAAAAAAAAAAAAAAAAATACTTATTTTGAGACTTGTGTAACTTGCAACTAAACCCATATCTTTGGTATCTATTGGGCCAAATGTTAGGCTAGAAGATTTTTTCTAACAGGTGGATCTTGAGAAAATCTTTTCCCTTTAAGCCCAAAATTAGATCCAAGTCCACTTAGGATTAAATATTTTAAAGTTAGAGCCCAATGTGGACTCTTGATGTGTTGAAATGATTAAACTCATTATCTATTTGCTATTTTATGAAGTGAATTCAAGCCTATTTAACTTGTTTCCAAAAGTTAGAGCTTTTGAAAAAAAAATTTCGTCATCACTTTTTTTTTTAAAGTTTCTTCCTTTTTGCTCGAGGCTTACCAATAGGACCAAATCCACTTGAGATTGGTTCATGTTAAATGCACAGACAACAACAATATACAACAATTTATTTACAAAGAAAATCATTTCTCACTTGGATCTATTTTTCATCTTAATCTTTATTTAACTAAAATCATTTTGACAAACTCAAATTGAATTTAAATTAGCTAGCTTTCGGCAAGACTATTAAATTGGTCCAAGCCAAGATCTCCCTGAGTAGTACGTTATGAAATCGTTGAACCTTAATTCCTTAATATGGCTCGATCCGGTTAAACAAAAACTTGGCCCAAGCCATCAAGCCTATGGGTAACTTCTTTAAACCCTTTTAAGAAATTTATCTCTTTGATTTTAGATCAAACAAAATTGAGGAAAGAAATTTTTGTTCTTCTAAAAGTTGAACTCTTAGATCGAATCGTTTCCTTTTCTAAGGCTAAGTCTAATCAACTGAGCAAAGCCATGATTTTTCCTTCAAACACCTTCCTTGGTTTGAATCCAAATTTCAACTACTTTTGTCTGAATTCCCTCGTTTGAAAAAGGTTTGGACCGTAGGGCATTTTTACTTTGCTTAAACTCAATATCAAATAACTTACACAAAGAATTTTTTTTTTTTTTTTTTCTGATTCAATCAAGAGTTCAGAAAATTTATTTTCGAAATTCATTACATAAAATTCTTTAATCAAAATTAACTCAAGAGAACACTAACCAAAATTTTTCGAGCCAAAACAAGATTAATTAAACCTTATGTCCTTTCACTAACTCGTGGAAATAAATCATTTTGATTCTTGAAGTTCGACTTGATTTTAGGGATAATGGAAACCATTTAATAAAGAAAAACAAAGGATCTTCTCGTTAATCCTAATTATTGAAAATCAAATCGAAATTTTATGTTTTTGGAAATCAAGAGTTCGTGTAAAACATTTGTTGGCTCAAATAAACTCATCTTATAATTAGAATAAAGTGATTAGTCTTGATCAATTTCAATCCTTAATGTTGAAGGGATCTGATTAACCCTATCAAAGAATTTCAAAATCAAATGAACTAGACTCCTTTTGATTCATCATCTCAACTTGATTGTCCATTTAATAATAAAAAAAAACTTTTATAGTTTGAACAAACTATCATCTTTTAATAAGGTCTTTTAACTCAATCCGAGCTAACATATGCTTTTGGAAACTTAAAAAATGGTTTTGGAAAACATTTCAAATTAATTTATTTTAAAATACTCCTCAATCAAGGCTTTGATTTTGGGGAAGTTAACTCATTGAGTTTTCGAATTTGAACTTGGTGATAGGTTTTGACTAATCACAATCCGTTGATTTAGGGACTGACTATTTCTTTTATGTCAACCCAAATTAGATTGAATTTTTTAGATCCTTTCATTTTTTAGAGCATCAAGGGTTAACTTTGGTTAAGTTAATTTCTTTCAATAAAGGACTTCCATGGTCTACTTCCTTAAATCATTAAGTCTAAATAAGGAAATTCTTATCATCCTCCTTAAATCAAGTCCCTAATTAAGAGTTTTTAAATTTAGATCCAAGATGGAAAAATTTCATGTTAACAACAACAAGGTATATACATGTTATCATACACACTCACAAGCATGCAACAAAAGGTGGGTCCTAACGCAAAGTTGCTATGGTTTCTAACCGGGTTAGTCTCTTTATTACTCTGATGGGCTCAAGGTACCCTTTGGCAAGAAGGATGATGCAGAACTATACCTTTGTTACAACCAAACTTGGGTTGGCTTCTCAAACAATCAGAACCACTTAATATACTCACCATAAGTACATGGTTCTTAGCATAGCATCCGCTAACGAGCAATAGTAACTAGTAGTGGAAAACATTACGTGGAGGTTTCGTACAAATAGCATGTATTTTTCTACAATTTAAAGTGTCCTCCCACACTTTTAGGTTGTCTAGCATCTCTAGCGGAGCCACTAGCTGTAGGGTCCTTGCCTTTTCCCTACCTGTTGTGAGTTTTAATTTACTCGCAAACACACGAGTCGTTTGCAATATAGTGTTGTGCAAGTGCGAGGTCGAATCCACAGGAAATTGCGTTGTGAAAATATAATTTAATCTAAACTAACTTTATCTTAACCTAGTTCCAAATTTTGAATGATATTTTTGGAAAACAAATTAAAACTAAACTAAATTGATTTTAAAAACTAATAATAAAAACATTAAGGTTTCCAAATCCACCCCACCAAAGTTTAAGCAAATATATCCTAAAAACATAGCCTATCAAAACATTCCATGAATCCAACTTACGACAAAAAACAAAGAATATCCCAATTAAACCAAAAGCATCCAATGTATCCGCTTTTAACAAATCACAAAGGAAATCCAATTTAATCGAAAACAATTCGATGTATCCATCAGATGAAACACAAGGAATATCCAACAGAATAATTTAAACTCAATCAATCACAAGATTTACTCAAATAATTGACAGAATATTTATACTAAAAAATATCAGAATTGTATAAACAAATCTGAACGACTATGCCAAACAACGGCGAGGCTTCATCTTCAACCTTAGCTGAAGATTCTAGCCACTCATAACTATGAAACTACAATTCATAATGAAAGTGCTAAATATTAAACTAAAACAACTAAATAAAAAGAAATGAATAACTTTACATGGGAGAAATTCCACTCGCTGATGGGCAGCGCTTCCCCTCGTGGTAGCAAAGCCTTCGGGATCCACTAGAATGCTGGCAGACGTCAACTGGTTAACACCAAAGTGGCCCAGGAATTGTACACTGAATGATGAGGTCATATGGTGTTTATATAGAGGGAGTCCCAAAGTAGCATGGGTTTCAAATTCGATGTGGGATACTGCCCGAGTGTGTTCGATCGCAGAATGATGCGATCGATTGCAAGTGCGATTGATCGTATATCTTATGCGCACGATCACGTGTCTGGTGCGCTCGATTGCAGGTGCACTGTACTGCAAACATTTCGATGTGGGATTGTTGACCATGCGCTCGATCGCAGCATAGTGCGATCGATCGCTATTGCTCCTGAAGCTTCACATATCCTGAAATGCTTCATTTTCTCCACATGCCTATAAAAATACGCAAAACACAAAAAAGACATAAAATAAAGTGAAATACTACTAACTAAGAGCATAACAAATATAAGTTAAGCATATTTAAGACTCATCAAATGCCCCCAAACTTATATTTTGCTAGTCCCTTAGCAAAACAAAATAAAAAACTAAATGAACAACAAGGATTATAAAGATAAGTTCAGTATTCATGGTATCCAAAAATTTAAGGAGCATACAAAATCATGAGATTCATTCATGAGCAAGCTTAAATAAGTCGAACCCATCTTCACAATGAATAAGAATTTAAAACCTAATTACTTACAAGAGGCATGGTAAGACATTACAAGCTTGAATCAGTGTAAAGTGAATTAGCATATACAGATGAGGTTTCCAAATAACTTCAATGTACAAGGTAATTCTAGTCTCAAAATTCACAGAATTTCTCATCAGAAAGAACAACGATGACATAGTTTTTTTTTTTTTTATATATATATAAGGCTCTGCTATGTTTAGTTCCCTTAAGCTTTCTAATTGACCCATGTAATGAGTATTGAGTCAATGACTCCCAAACCAGATGGTTTTAGGGCATTAGGTGTAAAGGCACCCCTAAGGACTTACTAACTCGAGTAAAAAAGCTACGAAATTAAACTGGCCTTAATATTACCAAGCAAAATTTCCACCTTTTGACGTGAATCCTCACTGCTTACTGAGGCAAGAGGTCCAGTTACTCAGCGGAAAGTTTCGCAATGATCATTATGAATAAAATTCCCACCTTTTGACGTGAACACTCATTGCTTACTGAGGCAAGAGGTCCAGTTACTCAGTGGAAAGTTTATTGATGATGATCATTATAAATATTAGTAGTTTTTCTTTTTTTTCTTATATATGCCCAAGTGTTTATCTAACAAGTCATCCGGTTTCAGTTAAGACAAGGACACGTATAGATTCAACTCACATGTCATACCTCACACAAATATGTGCTAATGTGCTCGTGTGAGATTAGATCAAACATGTGAATTCTTGAAAATGCCTAAAGTAAGTAACTAAAGTTTAAACTCTATCATCAGATCATGTGTTCAAAGTTTTAAACTCACCAATGAAATCACATCACAATTTTTCAGATCAACCAAAATTTTTAGACGAACATGAACATGCATTTATCTTTACGATGAAAAGACAACAAATTAGGACAAAGTGTGTGATGTGTCTCCCATACCCCCAAACTTAAATTACACATTGACCCCAATGTGTGACTAATATATAAAGAGCTGACCTGAGATATGGAGAACTATCTGGACTGGTTTGGCTCATAGCATACCCCCAAACTTGAACTGAAGTACGCCTTGTCCCTGAAAAATAAAAACTGGAAAACAAAAAATATACTGGAAACAAACATTAATCATAAAAATTAAGAAATATACAGAAAAGATAAGCTATGGGGTGCCTCCTATGAGCGCTAAGTTTAACATCTTCAGCCAGACTCCCCTTAGTAGACGACACTCAATCAGAGTAACTAGGATCCTCCAATAATATCGTCTCTATGTTTGGACTCCTCAACTCTAAGAATGGTTTTAGCCTTTGTCTATTTACCTTAAAAGTGTTACCATTCTTGGGATCCTCAATCTTGATGGTCCCATGAGGAAAAACTGACCAAATAATAAATGGGCCTGTTCAACGAGATTAGAACTTGCCTGAAAAAAGATGTAAGCGTGAATTGTAAAGAATAACTTTTTGACCCGGCTCAAAAGCTTGTCTCAAAATGTGTTGGTCATGAGTCTTCTTCATTTGTGCCTTGTAGGACCGTGCACAATCGTATGCATCATTCCGTAGCTCCTTTAATTCATTGAGTTGGAGCTTTCTTTGTGTGCCAGCCTTCGAAAGATTGAAGTTCAACTTCTTGATAGCCCAACAGGCTTTATGCTCTAATTCAACCGGAAGGTGACATGCCTTTCCGTACACAATACAATAGGGAGACATGCCAATTGGCGTCTTGAAGGCTGTCCGATATGCCCACAGTGCATCAGTCAATTTCAGAGACCAATCCTTTCTACTAGGGTTCACAGTTTTCTCTAAAATGTGTTTGATCTCGCGATTAAAAATTTTCACTTGTCCACTCGTCTGCAGATGATATGGGGTGGCAACCTTGTGTGTGATGAAATACTTCTTCATCAACTGCTCAAAAATCCGATTGCAAAAGTGCTTACCTCCATCACTTATGATTGCTCGAGGCGTACCAAATCGAGCAAAAATAGTGTCCTTCAAAAACTAGACCACAACTCTGTGGTCATTGGTCTTGCACGCAACGGCCTCCACCCACTTGGACAGATAGTCCATAGCAACTAGAATGTACAAGTTGCCAAAGGAGTTTGGGAACAGTCCCATAAAATCAATGCCCCATACGTCAAAAATCTCAAAAATCAGAATAGGGTTGAGGGGCATCATATTCCTCCTAGAAAGACTTCCTAGCTTTTGGCAACGCTCACAAGATACACAGTAGGTGTGAGAGTCTCAGAATATGGTAGGCCAATAAAATCCACACTGCAAAATCTTTGCAGCGGTCTTTTTAGCACTGAAATGGCCTTCACAAGCATGATCATGACAAAAAGCGATGACATTAGATTGGTCATGCTTAGGAATACACCTTCTGATGATCTGATCGGGACAATACTTAATCAGATAAGGATCATCCCAGAAAAAATGTTTTACCATGGCTAAAAACTTTGATTTATCTTGTCGCCCCCAATGCAAAGGCATGTGTCCGGTGACAAGATAATTCACTATATCAGCAAACTATGGAGCGGGATTTTGAGCAACGAGCATTAACTGCTCATCAGGAAAGGTCTCAGAAATGGGAGTGGCAGCCTCAGTGAAATCCATAATCAATCTAGATAAATGGTCTGCCACCACATTTTCAAAACCTTTCTTATCCTGAATCTCGATGTCGAACTCTTGAAGTAGCAAGATCCATCAGATAAGATGAGATTTAGCATCTTTTTTAGAGAAAAGATACTTCAATGCTGCATGGTCCGAGTAGATAATGACTTTAGATCCTAACATGTAGGATATGAACTTGTCTAATGCAAAAACGACTTCTAGCAACTCCTTCTCAGTGGTAGAGTAATTGAGTTGTGCGTCGTTTAGAGTTCGACTTGCATAATAGATAACATGGGGAAGTTTGTCAACACACTACCCCAAAACAGCTCCAACAGTATAGTCTGATGTGTCACACATAATTTCAAAAGGCACACCCCAGCTGGGTGCTGAATAATGGGTGTGGATGTCAGAATCTTCTTCAGATCCCCAAATGCTTTCTTACAATCTTCATCAAATACAAATGGGGCATCCTTCATTAATAACTTGCACAAGGGCCGGGCAATCTTGCTGAAATTCTAGATAAATCACCTGTAGAATCCTACATGGCCTAGAAAAGATCGAACCTCCTTCACTGTACGTGGGGGTGGAAGGTTGGAAATCAGGTCCACCTTCGCTTTGTCGACCTCTATCCCTCGATGAGATATGACGTGCCCCAGTATAATACCTTACTTGACCATAAAATGGCACTTCTCCTAATTAAGCACCAGGTTCTTCTCCTTGCACCGCACTAAAACCAAAGTGAGATGGTGCAGACACTCCTCAAATGTTGAACTGAAGACGGAGAAGTCGTCCATGAAAATCTCTAAGAATCGCTCTACCATGTCAGAAAATATACTGACCATGCACCGCTGAAAAGTAGCGGGTGCATTGCATAACTCAAAGGGCATGCGACAATAGGCGAAAGTCCCAAAAGGATAGGTAAACGTCATTTTCTCCAAATCATCGGGGTCCACGGGGACCTGGTTATATCCAGAATAACCATCCAAAAAACAATAATACTCGTGCCCAGCCAAATGCTCCACCATCTGATCAATAAATGGCAGTGGAAAGTGATCCTTCCTTGTGGCAACGTTCAGCTTACGGTAGTCTATACACACTCTCCACCCTGACTGAACACGAGTTGGCACCAACTCGTCGTCCTTATTCTTTTCTACCGTCAATCCCGCTCGTTTAGGCACGACATGAATCGGGATCACCCACTTGCTATCAGAGATGGGATAAATGATCCCTGCATCTAACAGCTTAATTATTTCTGCCCTCACAACCTCTTGCATAGCTGGGTTGAGCCTTCTTTGTGGCTCCCTCGATGGCTTGGCATTCTTCTCCAAATGTATCTTGTGCATCACCACCGAGGGGCTGATTTCCCTGATATCCTCAATAGTCCAATCGATAGCTTCCTTGTGCTCTCTTAGAACATCTAATAATTTCTCCTCTTGAGCCTCACCCAAATCGGAAGCTATAATCACAGGCAAACAATCGGCTGGACCTAGGAACTTATACTTAAGATTATATGGTAAAGGCTTAAGTTCCTTCTTGGGGGTTTCAAGTGCTGCAATTTCCTCTATCTCATTGCTTTCTTGAGGATCAGACTCCAAAATGACATTCACTTCCTCGAGTAGCTTATCTAAGCCCAAGTCCTCTCCAAAGTGAGCAAAACACGCCTCTGGGGGATCCTCAATGCTTGATTCGTCCACAGTCTCCTCAAGAATCTCCTCTATCAAGCATACATTTCTCACTTCATTATATTCTAGTGGTTGCCTAGTGATATCAAAGATGTTCAACTCCACTGTCATATTTCCGAAGGAGATCTTCATCACCCCTATCCTACAATTGATTAGGGTGTTAGCTGTGGCTAAGAATGGTCGCCCTAGAATCACCGGTATTTAAATCCCTACATTCTAGACCGGCTCTGTGTCAAGCACAATAAAATCCACTGGGAAATAGAATTTATCCACTTTTATCAAGACGTCCTCAACTATTCCCTGTGGTCTTTTCACTGACCTGTCAGCCAATTGAAGCGTCGTGGATGTGGGCTTCAATTCTCCTAACCCCAACTGCAAATAGACTGAGTAGGGTAGAAGATTCACACTCGCCTCTAGATCCAAAAGAGCCCTCTCAATATTGCTGACTCCTATCGTGCAAGAGATGGTAGGACACCCCGGGTCCTTATACTTGATGGGTAACTTGCACTGATGAATTGAGCTGACCTGCTCGGTCAAAAATGCCTTCTTTTGGACATTCGTCCTCCTCTTGATAGTGACCAACACTCATTGAAAGCATTCATTTGTTCCATGGGATACTCAGCAAAAGTCGGCATTGATGGACAATTCTGTGCTAAATGCATAGGACTAGCACAGATGGAACAGCTATCAACATTGAATGTGTTGGCAGCAATGATGGACGGGTTGATCATTTTCATGTACTCCTTAATGGTGTCCTTTAAAGACTTTGAAACCGGCGCTGGATTCACCCACATTTTTAAAAAAAAAAATCAAAAGTGCTAACTAACTAGTAGAAAAATAAAATTAATTCAGACAAAAATTTCACAAACCAAACAATTCCCTGGCAACGGCGCCAAAAACTTGTTGTGAGTTTTAATTTACTCGCAAGCACATGAGTCGTTTGCAATATAGTGTTGTGCAAGTGTGAGGTCGAATCCCTAGGGAATTGCGTTGTGAAAATATAATTTAATCTAAACTAACTTTATCTTAACCTAGTTCCGAATTTTGAATGATATTTTTGGAAAACAAATTAAAACAAAACTAAATTGATTTTAAAAACTAATAATAAAAACACTAAGGTTTCCGAATCCACCCCACCAAAGTTTAAGCATATATATCCTAAAAACATAGCCTATCAAAACATTCTATGAATCCAACTTACGACAAAAAACAAAGAATATCCCAATTAAACCAAAAGCATCCAATGTATCCGGTTTTAACAAATCACAAAGGAAATCTAATTTAATCGAAAATAATTCGATGTATCCATAAGATGAAACATAAGGAATATCCAACAGAACAATTTAAACTCAATCAATCATAAGATTTACTCAAATAATTGACAGAACATTTATACTAAAAAATATCAGAATTGTATAAACAAATTTGAACTACTATGCCAAACAACGGCGAGGCTTCATCTTCAACCTTAGTTGAAAATTCTAGCCACTCATAACTATGAAACTACAATTCATAATAAAAGTGCTAAATATTAAACTAAAACAACTAAATAAAAAGAAATAAATAACTTTACATGGGAGAAATTCCACTCGCTGATGGGCGGCGCTTCCCCTCATGGTAGCAAAGCCTTCGGGATGCACTAGAATGCTGGTAGATGTCCACTAGTTAACACCAAAGTGGCCCAGGAATTGTACACTGAATGATGAGGTCAGATGGTGTTTATATAGGGGGAGTCCCGGAGTGGCATGGGTTTCAAATTCGGTGTGGGATACTGCCCGAGTGCGCTCGATCACAGAATGATGCGATCGATTGCAAGTGCGATCGATCGTATGTCTTATGCGCACGATCGCATGTGCGCTCGATTGAGTGTCTGGTGCGCTCGATCGCAGGTGCACTATACTGCAAACATTTCGATGTGGGATTGTTGACCATACGCTTGATCGCAGCATAGTTTGATCGATCGCTATTGCTCCTGAAGCTTCACATCTCCTGAAATGCTTCATTTTCTCCACAAACCTATAAAAATACGCAAAACACAAAAAAGACATAAAATAAAGTGAAATACTACTAACTAAGAGCATAACAAATATAAGTTAAGGGTATTAAATATGCAATATTTAAGACTCATCACTACCCTCCACCACTTCTTCTCTTCCTAAGGGCTCTCTTCCCAGAGAGATGAGCGGATGGCTGTGATTCGAAGTGGGGTGGAAAATACTCGCTAAGAAGGCACACAAAGGCTTACACTTTCGTGTGCCTTGTGCACTTCTTTTTCCTTCCTTTTTCCTTACCTTTTTCTTTAGAGTCATTCCAATGGTTCAAACTCCATGAAAAGATTTATGGTATAAAGTCTACAATTTGTGTGGTGAGGAGTCACCACTTAACTTTTAAGGGAAATATAAGGAACCCTCTTTTAACTCCACTTTAGGGAATGCATTTAAAGGTTTAAGGTCCGTGCTTCAATTTATGAGATGAATGGGTTTACCTAGGTCGAAATCTAGCCTTTACACATTTGAGGGGACTCGTTAAATAATGATAAGTAGTTCCTAATTATGCTTTCTAATTCATACACAAGCATAGAAAATCTTAAAGGAAGGTAATTTTCTATATATATATATATATATATATATATATATATATATATATATATATAAAAACAAACATGTAAAACAAGAAAACCACATTTTCTCTACCATTTACATGATCTAGCATAAACACACAATTACACGCTCATAGGGTTTTGAAAACAAACATTATTCCTACCTTTAGAGAATGAAGAGGAAGTGTGTACCTTAGAAGAACTATTCTGAGGGATGCAAACTTTTAGAGTATGACTCCCACCTTAGTGCTACGCCTCTAGTATTATTTGTGAAGGATCCTCAAGAAGGATCGAGCTTCGTCAAATGCCTTAAGGAGCTAGAGTCTTGCTCTTTAGGAGGTTTACTATACTTTTTACTCAAGAGTGTAATGGGTCTTCTTGGAGAAAAAGGTTCGAGAGGTTGAAAAATCAAAACCTTTGGAATTCTTTATACCCAAAGAATGAGAGAGCTCTTTCTTGGAAGAGTATAAGATGTGGAAGTGGTGTGTTCGAAAGTAAAAATTAGGCAAATATAAAGGCTAAAGGAGGCTAGAATGGATGGCTATTATAAATTGTTGAAACCTTCCAAAATAGTCTTATCAACCTAAACGAAATCAAATGGGTTGATTGGCAATGATTTAGAGTAATTGGTGGGATTTTGGTTTGGTAAGAAAATAAAGGGCTAGAATTTATCCAAAACATTTGGAATCAAATTCAATGTCTAAGATCAATCTTTGATTCCTAAGAAAAGCAATCATGATCAATTTAACTCAATCAGTATCAATTATAGTCAATCAAGGGGATAAATTGGCTAAAATAATGAAATTAACCATAAATGCACTATAGCTCTGCAATGGCAAGCTAGACAAGGCCTGGGCTAATTAGCCAAAATCGAGCTTGCCTTGTAGGCCTGGTTCAGGCCCAATCTGGATTGTTCTTCATTGGCTTAAATTGTTCCCTTTTGGTCTTTTTACATCATTTTCACCCATTTGTCCACCCTTTATTCAAGCCAATGACATTTGATGTGTAGGCATATTATTTGTAAAACAATATTATTTAAATTATTTTCATATTTAATGACAAGTTTATTTATCGTGAATATCTGTTTAATTACATTATCATGATTAAATCCATAGAGTAAGAGAAATGGAGATGGGATTATGATGAGATCATAATTATGAGACCTAATCTTCTCAAAAGCTTTATTTTTAAATGTTTATGGTCATAGGATACTAATAGAAAGTTAGTGATCCGGTTAGACTGGTACATACAATGTTTGCAGAATTGAAAGGGTGACTGATCTCAACATCATTTGTATGGTAGATACTTAAAAAAGTATGTGGGTGCTCATTGGAGAATAAATTCACTTAACATGACTTAACTTAAGAACACCCACATAGAATTTTACTTTCTTGTCAATAGGTGGTTCTTATGATATAGTTTTGCATGCGATCCTTAGACCTAAGACATCATGGTTATCTTGAATGTAGCTTATTATACTTTGATGCTATTTAATATTGTTCTACTCATGGATCATTAATTAGTAGTAATAATGGGTTTTATATGGAGATATGTGAGTGTACAATAAGGGATCTATCACTCTTAAGTAAAAAGGGAGAATGTCATATATGATATACTAAGATATAATTTTGGAAGTTTATTGGCCAAGGCAAGGTGAGAATCAGAATGGAGTTTCTAATTTCACCATTAGAATTATAGTCTTGAATTCTAGACACATGTAGTTAACACTGAGGATTTAACAGTAATTCCATACCCTAATTAGCTAAATTGGGACATTCTATGATGAAAGGATTGAATTGTACAATAACTGGTAACATAAAGGTTCAAGGTTTCAAAACAAAACTCACACTCTCTGGGTAGTCGTGATATGCTGCCAAGTGTCACTCAAGATTGTAGAAGCCCTAAGAATTAATTTAATGGATAATTAATTAATTCTTACAAAAAGGAGAATCAAAAGGAATTTTTAATCAAAAATAAATTAGAAAGAGTTCTAATTAGTTGAAGAGGGTTTCGATTGCAATTATATAAAAGTTATGACCTACAAAAAAATTACTTTAAACCTAAGGGGTCACACACAAAAGAGGTAATGTGTAATTAGAAAATAGCTGCAAGGGTTTAGTTTATACTATAAATAGTTTATGAGTGTGCATAATTTTGCTAGCACATGATCTACACTCAAGTTTCACCTAGAAATTGAGTTATTCTTCTTCCCAAAAGAGAGAGAATTTAGAGAAATCCTAATTTGGGATTTTCCCTGTGTGTATCAACCTTGGAGATCACATACGTTTATGATTGTTGTGAATTCAAGAATGCAAGGGAATTTGGATTTGGGTGTGGTGGAGAATTCAACTATTACATATATAAGGAGTCAAGAACGCAGCGAAGCAAAGGTAACGATTCTAAACATTTAATGTTCTTGTTCAATTGATTTTCTATGTAATCATAAGTTGATTAGGATTTGAAGGAATCAATGAAAATTTTTAAATTTTCACTGCGTTTTCTAGATCAATTTCCTTAAAGTGATATTAGAGCCATCCTTATGATTCATGTAAAGCATGGTAATTTATTCTTATGGCTATAGAATATTTGATCTTAGAATTCAAAAGAACACAAATTGATAGTCTAAAAGTTAGAGTAGGGTTTATGAAACCCTAGGTCAAGAAATTTAAGAAAGAGTTCTTGAATTGATTATTATCACGCGATGATGATAAAGAAGTTGTAGATTGTTTTAGAAATGATATAAATCAATAGAAATTAAATAGATTCAATTTGGACTATAAAATATGTTTTTAGATCAAATTGGATCAAGTTTAGGAAGCAAAAGTGTGGAGAAATCGCTTAAAATTTTCAACAGCATCAGGTGGTAGTTGACTACCCCCTTTACAGACCTGAAAAAAAAAAAAAAGGATAGAGAATTAGGTAGTCGACCACGTAACGTAAAAATTAGTTTTTCGAAGTTTTCAAAAGTTTTTGAAATTGTTTCAATTCCATTTAAAATTAAAACACAATTTTAATTGAAATAAATTATTTATTTTTATCTTCAAAAGTTTAAAATAAATCGATTTAATTAATCAAGAATTTTTTTTAATTTCAAAAACCAAAAGTTTTAAGAAATTGGAGTTTGATTTGGAATTGGAACTCAAAAATCATTGTTGCATTGAAATTATGAATTCTAATGAATAAGAAATCTAAATCCTATTTGGAATATGATTATGAAAAGTCTTTGGAAACCTAATTTGATTAGGCTAAGAAATTTGAGAATTAAAACCATATCTAGAATAAATTATATTTAAATTTATATATGCATTTTGATTGTATGTATGTTCAAGGATGAATGATTATGGACTTAAGAACAAATAATTGAGCTACGTGATTGGTCATTATTCAATGTAACTGAATGTGTAGTTGTAATTTTTATTGTTTGTAATATTTATTCTCTATTTTTGAGATATATAATTTTAAATGGGCTTTGCATACCTCGCCTCTCTTTTATCTCTTATTATAAAATTCTATCTCCCTCTTATTGTAACTCCTATTTATTTTGAATCAAGGTTTCTTATTCATTATTGTAATGTAATTAGTTATAATAGTTTGATAGGAGTATATACGAATTTTACATGTAAAACTTGAGGATGATTGAGAGTGAAAGGAACCAATGGAGGCCCCTTTGAAGATTACAAGACCAATTATGTGGGAATTGGTGAATGATATTATAGAACCTAAATTGATAGCAATGATTCACTTAATGGCTCAAGTTAATCATCCACAAAAGTCCATAATCATCTAGAATCATATTTTATTTGATATTATATGATGTATGATATGAATGTGATGCACATTAAATTAAAAGGTGAGACTAAAGACTAGTAAAACTCCCTTATGAAAGTAATGATTATTAAGTTGTGATGAAGACACATTATGAATGTCTTATTGTGACCTTCCACCATTATATGTATACATGAGATCTACTGATCTAAGTAAGTTTTGTTGCAAGTATATGAGACTTAGATTATGGGACATTCATAATGCCTTATTAAATATTTGATATAATGAGGTAGAAAACTAATGGATCTATGAAACTATTCATGTGAGGGCTTATTGGTTCAATCACCTACACTTATGAAAATGGTAGGTTTAACTTAACTATAATATATTGTCCAAGAAACTGTGAAATGAGGATAATATATTTTAGAGGCCGAAGGATTGGTTGGGAATTACATGAGATGTAATTGATAAGTGCTATCTGCCCATTTAAGGTTTATTATAGCCAAGAAACTATCATGTAAGACTATTTTAAATGATTAATGGGATCCCAATCCCCACTAGGAGACCTTCGAATGAGGGATTATGAAATTTGAAAAGAATAGTGGGATGAACCAATATGATTGAAGACCAAATGTATTGATAGATAATAAAATGAATAGATGTTAATTTTCTACTGTTGTTAACTTGCATACAAAATGACCAGCCTCAACCCCTATCGAGAATTCTTGATACCAATATATTGACTAGGCCTAATTTCCTTGATTATATTAGGTATTTGAGAATTGTCCTCAATTTTGAGAAAATTAGCTACGTTCTTGATCCATCACTTCTAGCAACTATTTTTGTGAATGCTCTCGAAGAAGAAGTTGTTACTTTTAAGAAGTTGTAAGAGGATGACATGAAGGCTAGGTGATTCATGTTAACATCAATGTCTAATGAACTTCTGAAGTAATATGAGAAGATAGAAAGTGCTTATGCGATGTTGCTTCATCCACAAGAGTTGTATGGTGAGCACAGTCGCAATGAAAGGTTCTAGATCTCAAAGGACCTCTTTAAGAATAGGATGCCTGAAAGATCATCAGTCCACGAGCATAAATTGAAAATGATAAACTATATCGAGAAGTTAGATGGACTCGGTGTTAGTATGAATGCAGAATTACATAATGACTTGATCTTGTAATCCCTTCTGGATTCATTATGGCATTTTGATATGAACTATAACATGAACAAGATATAAGATATACTTCTAGAGCTTGTTAACATGTTAAAGACTACCGAGGCAATGATCAAGAAAGATAAAGCACCCATTATACTTGTTGAAGGGGTTTTTTCTTCCAAAACTAAAGGTAAGAAAGTCTCAAAGAAGAAGAAAAAACCATTGAAAGCAAGGGGAGGTGTCAATAAGGACATTTCTTCAAAAGCCAAGAAGAAAATGGAAAAGTTCTTCCATTGTGGCAAAGATAGACATTGATAGAGAAACTGCAAGAAGTAACTTGCAAGTTTAACGGGTAAACTTCAGAAGTTATGTCCAGTTTATTTCTTATTAAGATCAATTTGTCAATTAAAGATGCTTATACTTGGGTGTTAGATACCAGTTGTAGTTATGAGATTTTCAATAATTTGCAGGGACTAAGAAGAAGTAGGAAGCTGAGTAAAGGAGAAGTCACTCTT
Organism: Bretschneidera sinensis; assembly: GCA_023935145.1. Classification (NCBI taxonomy): domain Eukaryota; kingdom Viridiplantae; phylum Streptophyta; class Magnoliopsida; order Brassicales; family Akaniaceae; genus Bretschneidera; species Bretschneidera sinensis. The sequence goes on along the minus strand of CM043702.1, from coordinate 72,068,604 downwards.
CGCCTTGGAAATAGAACAAGTGTTGCTACATTAGAGATAGAGACTTATTATTTAGCTTTGCCATTTGGAAAGATTTTTAAATTAAAGGATTGTTTTTATTGGCCAGTTTTGATTAAGAATGTTATTTCAGTTTATTTTTGGAAAAGAAGGTTATAAACTATCTTTTAAAACAAGTTATGTTCCATTTCTTTCATAATGAGTTATTTGGTACTAGCGCACTTATAAATGATCTTTGTATTTTGGAATTGAATGGTGATATATTTCATATTGATCAACAAAGTAATAAAAGGAAAATAGATGAAATTAATCCTTCCTATTTATAACATCTCAAACTTGGTCATATCAATGAGAGCAAGATTAGCAAATTGGCTAAAGATGGATATTTTAATTCATTGACTTTCAAGTCATACCCAACGTGCGAATCTTGTCTCATGGGAAAGATGACTAAAACTCCATATAGTGGATATGGAGAAAGAGCTATTGATATATTAGGATTAATCCACATTGATGTTTGTGGGGAACTAAGCTCAATTTCTATGGGTAGTTATTCTTACTTCATTACCTTCATCGATGACCATTCGAGGTTAGGGTATGTGTATCTTATGAAGTAAAAATTTGAATCCTTTGAAAAGTTCAAGGAATTTAGATATGAAGAAGAAAATCAAATTAACAAAAGTATCAAAGTTCTTCGATCAAATAGATGAGGTGAATGTTTGACGAATGAAATTTTGGATCACCCTAAGGAGAATAAGATTCTCTCATAGTGGACTCTTCCTTGAACACCTTAGTTGAATGGTGTGTATGAAAGGAGAAATTGTAGTTTATTGGATATGGTGCGATTGATGATGAGTTACACTGATATCCCATTTTCCTTCTAGGTTAAGTTGTAATGCCTGTGTTCTTAAAGTAAGGGTAAAGAAGTAATTTGATAGATATTACATGGAATTAAAATAATATATATATATATATGAAATATTTACTATTGATAAAAAATGGACACTTGGACCCAAGTTTAGCCATTTGCAACCACAAAGGAAAAAAAAAAGGGGACAAACACCTCAACACTAAGCGTCCAGGTGTAGCATATGCAATTGCAGGTGTCTTGCATGCAAGACACCAAGCAAAAGAAAACATAAATGGTTTTGACATAAAATTCAGTTTTTGTTAAAACTTAGTTTACAACAAATTTCTTTCTCAAAATTATATTCTCTCTCTCAAATTGCTCTCTTTCTTTAAACATTTGGGGATTGAAAGAAATGTTAGAAGATTGAAATTTTGATAAAGTTTATGGGAGAATTTTAAATAGATTTGAAGGAAGTTTTAGAAAAAAAAGGTCATATGTGAATTTTAATTTTGAAATTATGCATACATGAAATTACCTGAAATTTGATGTAGAAATTTAGAGTTATGAATTTCGGAAGAATTAAAGAATAAATTAGAAATTTTAATATAAATATTATGTCAAGTGTTAACAATCAACAATCGGGTGAAATTGTTGAAAGGTGCAGGAAATGCAAGGAGGTGATCCACAAGTAGCTTTAAGTGCTACATGGTGAGTTACATTTACTTTTTGTAATCAAGACCAATAAAAATATGAATTTATGATATTTGAATAAACGATTGAATTATAATGATTTTGTTGGTATTTGTCTAAGGATTAAACAAGTTGAAGAATTCAGCATCAGGTCCAGGTGTACGCCGCGACGACCAGCAAAGGAGGAAGTCCAGGGAGGTGTACGCCACGGCACAACCTCCCCCATGCCATGGCGCCTAGCAAGGATGAAGACTTGGAGGTGGTGTGCCCTATTGTGAGCCACGGCCTACCCTGTTCTGGGCAGTGGCTCCAAGCACACCTGATGCCAATTTTCAGCACTCTTCTCCTGGTGCGTGAGGCTTGGTTAAAATGCATAGGATCACTTAGACTTGTTAAAGAGCTATGATTGATTGGTCTTCAAGATCTAAGGGTTGAGATTGACTTCAAGATTGGTTCAAGAAGTGGTTACACTATATAAAGGATCATCTAGAAGCAATAAAAAAAGGAGTGTGCAAGAGTGTGTAGAATGTGTGTGAAATAGAACACATGTCATGTGATAGTGCAAAGACACTAAACACATGAGAGACTTATTCAAGAGAGGCTGGTTGTTTAGAGAGAAAGTTGTCTAGATTGGGGATTCAAGGGCTTTGTAATTAGAATTTTCTTGGGGAAAATTCCAAGGAAACACTTAGTTCTTATCACTTTCTTTTTCTCTTCTTTCGTTCTTAAAGAACAAGATGGGTTCTTGAAGAAGTGTTGCTGTAATTGAAAGAACTCCATTGATTTAGTGTAGAGAGCTCATAGGAGCTCACAGGGACGTAGGCACATTGCCGAACCTCGATAATAATTTCTTGTGTTCTTTCTTTGATTGTCTGATTGCTATTTATTACAAGTCATTCTAGACTTGGGTGTTTGGAAAGATCACAACCTGGGATTCCACAAGAAGGTGATTTTCCAATAGTGGTATCAGAGCTTTGGACAGCGGGTATCAGAGTTAAACAGGGGGTATCGGAGCAAGACTCGAAGAATCAAAGAAAACTTCTTAGGTGATTCAAGAACGGTGTTGAGATCAAGATCTGATCGTGTTCTTGAGGTTCAAGAACGGTGTTATGATCAAGATTTGATCGTGTTCTTGAGATTTAGAAGTTGGAAAGCAATTGTGGGTGCTGCATAAATCTAGGATTTTTTCCGCAAGATGGGTTCAAACTTCGTTGTTAAGAAGTTTGATGGAAAGGGAGACTTTGCCCTTTGGAAGCAAAAAATCAAAGTGGTTCTTATGCAACAAAAGGTGGACTTGGCGATTGGAGAAGAAGATGTTTTTCCAGCAAGTATCACGGAGGTCCAGCGGAATGAGATGAAGAATATGGCATACAACACCATCTTTCTGCACATATCAGATAGTGTAACAAGGGAGTGCAGAGACTTAGAAGATCCAACAGTCGTTTGGAAGAAACTAGATGAGTTATTTCTTACTAAGACTCTCCTTAATAAGATTTATCTTCTAAAATGAATCTTTGCTTTTAAAATGGATCCTGATAAAGAGTTGCAAGATAATCTTAATGTGTTTAATAAACTAGTTCAAGATTTGGCTAGTTGTAGTATAACATTCCTGGGTGAACAATTGGCTGTTATATTGTTGAATTCTCTTCTTGATTGTTTTGAAAGCTTGATTAATGCTATTGAATATGGAAGAGATACACTAACCAAGGAAATTGTGATCAATGCTATAAGGGCTCATGATTTCAAAGCCAAGATGAGGGAAGAATCAAGTGGAGAAGGGCTATTCGTTAGAGGAAGGCCAGCAACTCTGTATGGCAGCAACATACATGGCTACCACCGGGACAAACCAAAGGGTAGAGGACAAAGCCATGGGAGAACGCACTCTAAACCGAGATTTGGAGGAAATCGATGCTTCTACTGCCATAAGGAGGGTCATTTCAAGAAAGATTGCAAGAAGATGATGAAGGATGAGGGAGGAAGCCATACCATGAATGGAGAGGCTTCGGTTGCCAAGGGAGAACAACAAGATGATGATGTTCTTGTTGTGTGCTCAAATGTGAGCAAGTGGCAAGAAAGCAGTGAGAGATGGATCTTGGATTCTGGGTGCACTTATCATATGTGTCCTCACCGAGATTGGTTCAAGAATTTCAAGGAAACGGATGGGGGAAAGGTTGTCCTGGGGAATGATACTTCTTGCCAAGTGAGGGGCACGGGGGACATCCAATTGAGGATGTTTGATGGAGTTACTAGGCTGCCGTGGAATGTGAAATATCTTTCAGATTTGAGAAGAAGTTTGATCTCATTGGGGCAGCTAGATTCCATGGGGTACACATATATAGTAGAGGAAGGAAAGATCAAGGTAACCAAGGGATCTTTGATAGTGATCAAAGCAACACTGAAGGATGGTCTCTATGAGATGATCGGAGACACGGACATCAAGGATTAAGCAGCAAGCTTGATGACTGAGATAGATAAGGCAGCTCTTTGGCACAATCACTTGGGACACATGAGCGAAAAGGGCCTGCAAGTTCTCAGCAGGAATGATCTACTTAATGGTGACAAAGTAGAGGAACTTGATTTCTGCGAATGTTGTGTTCTAGGGAAGCAACATCGGGTTAGCTTCAACACCGGAGTGCACAAGTCTAAGGGCATTCTTGACTACATTCATACGGATCTTTAGGGACCAGCAAGAACAACAACACAGGGAGGTAATCTTTGCTTTCTGTCTTTAATTAATGATTATTCTAGAAAGGTTTGGGTTTATTTGCTTAAAAATAAATCAGATGCTTTGAATAAATTTGTGGTATTGAAAAAGCTAGAAAAAACTCAAACAGGCAGGATAGTTAAGGTTTTAAGAATTGATAATGGCTTAGAATTTTTTAACAAGGAACTTGATCAATTCTATAAGTTAAATGGGATTCTAAGACATATAACGGTTGTGAAAACACCTCAGCAAAATAGAGTTGCTCAGAGGATAAATAAGACCCTTATAGAAAAGGTTAGGTGCATGATTATAGGATATGGATTACCCAAATGTTTTTGGGGAGAAGCGGTGTCTACTGCTGCGTATTTGTTAATAGATCAGCCTCTAGGGCTGTGGACTTTAAGACTCCCGAGGAGATGTGGGGAAAACCCCCTGAGTTAAACAACCTTAAGACTTTTTGGTGTGCTGCGTATACACATCAAAAGGATGATAAACTTAGCCCTAGAAATGGTGTTGTAAGCCATCTTCTTCATCTCAACCCGCTGGTCCTCTGTGACACTTGCTGGAAAAGTATCATCTTCTCCAATAGCCAAGTCCACTTTCTATTGCATTAGAACTGCCTTGATCTTCCGCTTCCATAGGGAAAAATCTCCCTTTCCATCAAACTTCTCAACCATGAAATTTGAAGCCATATTTGCGGACAAGATCCCAGATTTATGCAATACCCACAAATACTTTCTTCAACCTTAAGAACGCGATCGAAGATGGATCTTAACACCATTCTTGAATCACCCTCAAGAACACGATCTGATCTTGATCTTTACTTTGTTCTTGAATCACCTAAGAAGTTAATCTTTGATTCTTGGAGTCTTGACTCCGTAACCTTCTTGTTTTTACTCTGATACCCAGCTGTGTAAGCTATGATACCACTGTTTAAAGATCTGATACTACTGTTGGAAATCACCTTCATAAGATACCCAGGTGGTGATCTTCCAAACACCCATGTCTAGAATGACTTGTAGAAAGAAACACAACAATCGAAAGTAAGAAAAAAAAAGAAGACAAGAGATTTGTTATCGAGGTTCGGCAATAGTCCCCGTGAGTTCCTTTGAACTCTCTGCACTAAATCAAAGGTTCTTTACAATTACAGCAACCTTCTTCAAGAAGCTCAAGTTCTTGAAGAAACTAAGAAGAGAAGAAAAGAAGAAGATAAGAACTAACAATGGTCTCTATCTAATCTAGACTCCTCTCTCTTTACAACCAGCCTCACTACAATGAGTCCCTCTTGTGTTTGTGTCTTTGCACTCTTACACAATTCTTTCTTGTATGTCACTCTTTACAATTGATCTCAAATTATATCACAATGTTATGTTGATAATGAAGCTAGGTGACCCTTTATATAGTGCACCAACTTTTTGCCCAATCTTAAGAGTCAATCTCCACCCTTAGATCTTGATGACCACTTAACCATGGCCCTTCATCAATCCTAAGTGGTGCTGTGCATTTTGACCTTGCATCCAGGCACCTAAGAGGAGGTTTAAACAAGCTGTCCATGTGTGTTTCAGTGTGCCTAGCGCCTAGGCGCTGAATAGGGGGTGGTGAGGTGCTAGGCAAAGCTCCTTTGCACCACATTCTGGGCGGTGCGGTGCTGGTGGAGAGGTGGTACGGTGCTTCCCTTCTTCAAACTGCATCCTTTCTGCGTGGTGAGGCACTGATGAAGGGATGGTGAGGTGCACACTGATACTACCCTTCACACAGCAGTGCGCACTACTTTGCTTTGTTGATTAGGGGTGTGCACACACACCCAAATGGATGCACACACATGTGTGCACTCCTTTAACATGCTGTAGTTTAATGTTCCAACCTTATTATTGAATTATATAAGATAATTGATGAATGAATATTGGAAGATTATTTGAAAGATTGAATTATTATATGTGAAGAAATAGATGATTAATATATGTGAATTATAAATGATTGAATTATAAAATGTGATTGGAAGTATATAATTGAGTACTTCTAATAAATTTAATTCACTCAGCTTGTGAAGCTCACTCATCATTGTTGAAAATTTTCAGGTAGTGGGCAGGGCAGATAAAGTTTAAAGCTGATATCAGAGTAATTACCTTAAGTAAGTCTCATGGTCAAGTCCTTAGACATTATAAGAATGAAGAAAGAAAAATTGTAATAAAATCTTTTCATGCATTTCGTTATATTTGTATATTACTTCGGATAGGAGATTGATGATGTATCTCCTCTGAAAAGAGTTGAGGATTGGATGTAAATTTTTAATTTCAGTTGATGTATTTATATTGTTGCATATCTGTGTCGTGCTGGGATTTTAAAACATGATGACACCATCTTAGGGGTGGCTAACCCGGGATGGGTCATTAAAATTTTGGTATCAAAGCATTAGGCTTTATGATTCTGTAGACTGCATAAAAGTTTAAAGAAGTATGAGATTTAAACAAACTACATTTTAATGTAGAGTTTGTAGATAACACGTGGACATGCTAGAGTTAGAGGTAGAGTTCTAAATTAGACAGGACATGGTAGACCCCCAATATTTAGAAGAGTTGTAGCGGAGGGGGAGGTATAGTCTGTGGTTCATGCAAGGGAACAGGTTGCTAGTGCAACTAGTACTAGTTGAGGTGGGAGAGAATCTGATATTAGAAGGGATAAGTTGAGAGAATTTCTTGATCATGCTATAGAGAGAATGAATACAACAGAAGAAATGGCTGATAATTTACAGAGGAGATTAGAGGAAAAGGGTAGAACATAACCTGATGTGGTGAGACAAGAGACTTATGAGGGAGAGGGTCTGTTTGCACATGAGATATAAGGTGATTGTTTTGTGAGATTTATTAAGTTTAAACCCTAGTCTATTAGAGGATCTGTAAATCCTATTGAAGTTGAGTAGTGGATTAAACATGTTAAGAAATATTTTGAAGTCTTACCAATGACAGATAGGCAGAAGGTTGCTTTTGCTTCATTTAAGCTGGAAGTTGAGGCTTCTCAATGACGGGAGGATATTCTACCTAGATTGGGTACACAAGTAGATCAACTCTTAACTTGGCATAAGTTTAAGGATGTGTTCTTTGCTAGGTATTTTCCAAATACGTTTCGAGCATAACAGGAGAGAGATTTTATTCATTTAAGGCAGAATACTTTATCTGTGGCTGAGTATGATAGTAGATTTATAGCTCTATCGAGGTTTTTACCTGAGTTAGTAAATACGGAGGAGAGGAAATGTAAGAGATATTTAGACGGGTTACACTATGAAATTCGAACCAAACTTTTTACATGGGCATTGGGAATTATGCTATTATAGTGGATAAAGCATTACAGATTGAGAAAGATGTGATGGAGTTTAGAGGTAGGTGGGATTGGCTGAAGACTTCTAGATTTGAGGGACCTAGAAGTGGTAGTAGCATGAGTGTTTAAGGTCGGAGATAGGCTATGGGACTGTAATACGGAACTGTAATACGGAGTCAGAGGCAAGCAGGATCTATTGCTTCTATAGTTCAGAGTAATATTGGTGGGACCTTTAGATTTTGGAGACAGGCTATGGGAACTGGAATAGACATCTAACAGGTTTATTACAGCCTCTTCCAGTACCTGAATGGCCATTGGAGAATGTAAGTATGGATTTTGTTTATGGTTTTCCCCATACCCAGAGAGGTCATGATGCTGTATGGGTTATAGTGCATAGATTTTCTAAGTTTTCGCTTTCCTTCCTATTAAAACTACCCGGAGTCATAAAAAGTTAGCTGAATTATATGTACCAAAAATTGTGAGATTACATGGAGTACCTTTAAGTATTGTATCAGATAGGGATTCTAGATTTACTTCTAGATTTTGGAGGGGTTTTCAAAAAGCTATAGGTATGCAATTGCAGTTTAGTACATCTTTTCATCCTCAAACTGATGGGCAAATAGAGAGACTTATCAAAATACTAGAAGATATGCTGAGGGCAAGTGTATTGAGTTTTCAGTGAGCTAAGATGCTTATTTTCCTTTGATTGAGTTTGCATACAATAATCAATATCAAACTAGCATTGGGATGGCACCATTTGAGGCTTTCTATGGTAGACGGTGCAGAACTCCAGTATATTGGGAAGAAGTTGGAAAAAGAAAGGTATTTGGTTTAGAAATGATAGATTTGACTACTAAGAGGATCAAATTGTTTAGAAAGAACCTTAGAGCAGCGTAGAACAGATAGAAGGGATATGCTGATAATAGAAGATGACATCTTGAGTTTCAGGTTGGTGACTGGGGTTTTTTAAAGATATCTCCATTGAAGGGTGCATTGAGATTTAAAAAGAAAGGAAAGTTATGTCCGAGATTAATAGGACCATATGAGGTAATTGAAAGAGTTGGACCAGTAGCATACAGATTGGATTTGTCTTCAGAGTTAAAGAAATTACACAAAATGTTTCTTTTTTCACTTTTGAGAAAGTGTTTACATGATGAATCTCATAGTATTCTGAGTCAGGTTGTAGAACTTCAAGAACATTTGACCTTTATGCAAGTACCAGTCAGAAATCTAGATAGAAAGGAACAAGTATTGCATAATAAAGTTATTCCTTTGGTTTAGGTATTATGGTAGAACAAATATGTTGAAGATATTACTTGGAAGCATGAGGCAAGAATGAGGAAAGAGTACCCCCAGCTTTTTCAGGAGATAGTTAAGGAAATTTCGGGGAAGAAATTTTTTTAATGTGGACGGAATTGTAATACTCGTGTTTTTAAAGTAAGGGTAAAGAAGTTATTTGATAGATATTACATGGAATTAAAATAATATATATACGTGAAAGATTTACAATTGATAAAAAAAATGGACACCCGGACCCAAGTGTAGCCATTTGCTACCACAAAGGGAAAAAAAAGAGACAAACACCTGGACGCTAAGCATCCAGGTGTAGCATATGCAATTGCAGGTGTCTTGCATGCAAGAAACCAGCAAAAGAAAACATAAATGGTTTTGATATAAAATTTCGTTTTTGTTAAAACTTAGTTTACAACAAATTTCTTTCTCAAAATTATATTCTCTCTCTCGAATTGCTCTCTTTCTTTAAACACCTAGGGACAGAAAGAAAGGTTGAAAGATTGAAATTTTGAAAAAGTTTATGGGATAATTTTAAAGAGATTCGAGGTGAAGCTTTAAGAAAAAAAAGATAATAATGTGAATTTTATTTTTGAAACTATGAATACATTAAATTACCCGAAATTTGATGTAGAGATCTAATGGTATGAATTACGGAAGAATTGAAGAATAAATTATAAATTATACTATAAATATTATGTCAAGTGTTGATGATCAGCAATCGGATAAAATTGCTGAAAGGAGTAGGAAATGCAAGGAGGTGATCCACCAGTAGCTTTTAGTGCTACGCGGTGAGTTAGATTTACTTTTAGTAATCAAGACTAATAAAATATGAATTTATGATGTTTGAATAAATGATTGAATTATAATGATTTAATGATATATTTTCTGTTAAGTATGATAATTGATTGATTTATTGATTAGGGACTTAATATTATGTTGAATATTAATTATATAAGAATTTATATTTTAGAAATGATGGATTAATGAAAAATATACTGAGAAGTTATATGAATTTTTTGAAATTATGATTGAAAAATTGATATGATAAATGAGGAGATAATTTAATAAATATGATAAAAATAATAATTTTGAGAAAGAGCTAGATAGTTGAATTGAATACTTTAATGTATGCTTGCTTACATATTATTACTCATAAAAATGATTAGAAATTGAAGAGATAAACGATATTATCGAGAAAATCTATTAAATCTATATGATAGATGAATTGATATTTTATGAAAAGTTACTTTGGTTTAATATGATGAAAAGAAAGAATTTATGAAAGAAAATGATTTTGAAATATATAATGTTATGATATGTCTACTTGTATGTGAAGGATCATATGAAAGACCAAAATCGTGGTTGGTTTACATGAAATATGTTGACTTGTGAGAAGACAATCCTAAAAGTTACAACAGAGATTGGTATGAATTACATATGCACTGATAGTATGGAGAAGATGTGAAATGATGTGATGAGAATGAAAAAAAAAATGAAATGATGATGTAAGTGCATGCATGTTTATTTTTAATTACAATATTTGAGATGCTAAGGTATCAGTTTGATTATGAAATGATGACATGTGTATGAGTCTCATAATGAGACTGATATGCAGAGAAAATGATAAAAGGAGATATACTATGAAAATCATAAATTGACTTTGTTGTATTATGTGAACTCATAATGAGGTAATTATGATGAAAATAATATTAAAATGATAGTTATCAGTTAATCAAGTATAGGAGATGAAATCAAAATGATAGCTATATGGTGATAGAAATCATTATATGAAAAAATAATAAATGAAATGATGGTATGAATTATGAATTATGAATAGAAATTGATATCCGAAATATAACTAGAAGTATACAAATCGAGTACTTCTAATAAATTGAATTCACTGAGTTTCTGAAGCTCACTCCTCAACGCCAAAAAAATTTCAAGCCACAGGCAAGACCAGTAGTGTAACGACCCATCCCGGGTTGGCCACCCCCGAGATGGTGTCATCATATTTTGAAAATCCCAACACGACACATATATACAACAATAAAAATAATACTAATAAAATTTTTTACATCAATCCTCAACCCTCAACAGGGGAGATACATCATTCTGATCTTGACTTAAACATTATATATAACATAAAATGCATTAATATTTACAAATAAATTTTTTTTTATTTTCTCATTAGTCTGAGGACGTGGACACATATGTGATTTATAGATAATGATTTCGTCTGAATCTCAACTCACCAAACTATCTGTCCTGTCTGCTACCTGAAATTATTGTACAATGAGGGATGAGCTTCACAAGCTCAGTGAATTAAATTTATTCAATTTGTATAAATATTCTTTTAATATTTAATCATTTATATCTCATATAAACTTGATAGTAGCATATAATCTACCATTTAGATAGTTCTTATCATGTAGTACTTCCATGTTTCTTTCTCACCATAACTGTCTCTCTGTGAGACTCAATCATCTATAAATAAATTTACAATAACAAACAACACTTCAGTATTTCAGTAATACAATCAATATTTAAAATAGATGCAATGCATGAATTATTATTAGGGAACGTCTTCCCACATGTTGACAGGTTTTTATCTTAGACCGGCCCCCTCCCAGTTCTTTTTTTTCCAGCATATATCGGTTGTCACGGTTTTTATTTATTTCCAGCATATACCGACTGTCATGGTTTTTCATTTAGACTAGCCCCCTCCTAGTTCTTTTATTTCATGCATATGCATATGATCAATGGTATGAAATATGCATATGAACAATAATATAAAAACAAACATGAATTCAAATATTTAAATTAGCTATCCAGATTATTCTCAAATTATTATTTGAAAAATGCCACCCATTAAATTCCTCTCCTCATAAATAATATCAAATCATCAACCATAGCTCGTCAAGATCCACTAAATTTCCTCTCCTCATAAATCATATTAAATCATCAACCATAGCTCATCAAGAATTTTACTTATCGTCTTTATTATTAAATTGACTCATTATTTCAATAATATTATTTCTTATAAAGTAATTCTCTACACATCCACTATTCCTATCATACCTATCAACCAACTTACATCTACCACCAAAACATAAGTTAATAATTTATTCAAAAATTATCACTATATACTTCATATCTATCTTGATTACTTAAAGTAAATCTAACTCACCACGTAACACTTAGAGCTACTCGTGGATCATCGCCTTGCCTTTCCTGCTCCTCTCAGTAATTTTCTCGGTTGTTGATCATCAACACTTAATATAATATTTATATTAAATTTTTAATTTATTTTTCAATTCTTTATAATTCACACCCTTTGAAAATTTTTACTTTGAATTCTGGGAAATTTCATGTATGATAAATTTCAAAAATAAACTTCACGTTATTACCTTATGTTTTTCTTAGAGCTTCCCATGATTCTCTATAAAATTCTTCAGTAAACCCCTTCAAAAATTTTCTCTTTCAACCTTTCTTTCGGTCCCCAAGTGTTTGAAGGAAGAGAGTAATTTGAATCGTAGTTGAAGGAAAACCAAACAGGATTTGGTAAGTAACAAAATAAATTAACGTTTTAATTATATATATACAAATTTTCCAACCATTTAGCTATAGCTCTCCAATTACTGCCACAGCTGTGTGATGCTGTCTTACGTGCAGCATCACACACTTATTTTGGCAATAGGTGGCGACACCTGTTGCCACCTTTTTTTTTTCTTTCTTTTTCTAAACGATGCCAAATATTTTTTTTGAACTGTTTTATAAAAATTAAACCTTTTCACATTTAAATATATATTATTTTAACTCTATGTGATATTTATTAAAGTACTTCTTTACCCTTACTTTACAAATACGGGTATTACAAGTAGATCATTGACTTAAGACTCTGAGTGGGTAAATTAAGTAAGTCCTCGTGGTGGGCATCCTCAGACTGTATAAAGAGAGAAAGAAAGAAAGACAATTATATATATATACATACATGAGTTGTACATATTTGAGTATATTTTGGAATATTGTATTGGAAAGTGTTGTAATTCCTCTTATTAAAATGAAAGTGTTGCATATATATGTAACGCTTGGAGCTTAAATGTGATGATATCGTCTTAGGTAGGGCTCACCTGGGTTTGGTGGTTACAATATTGGTATCCGAGCTATAAGTTTTATGATTCTGTAGACTGTATAAAATGTAAAAAAGTAGAAGTCTAGAACAAATTATATTTTAATGCAGAGTCTAAGGATGTCGCGTGGATGTAATATATCTTGAGTTGGAGTTGTGGGACCGAGAGGGCACGGTACACCCTCTGTGTATAGAAGAGCAGAGGTTGAGATTGATATTGAGTTTGTGGTTCTTGAAAGGAAACATGTTGATAGTGCACCTAGTACTAGTGGTGTAGTTAGGGAATCTAATGTTGGAAGAGATGAGTTAAGAGAAGCTTTTTCTCATGCTCTTGAGAGGATGAATCAGGCAGAGGATAGAGCCGATAATCTACAACGTAGATTGGATGAACAGGTTAGGTCAGAACTTGATATTGTTGTAAATCTTGTGAGGCATGATGTTTATGAGGGATAGGGTGAATTTACTCAGGAATTACAATGAGATTGCTTTGCTAGGTTAATTAAGTTGAAACCTGTATACCCGTGGTATGGAATTAAAATAAATATACATGAAAGATTTATTATTGAATAAAATAATTCTTTTGAAAAAAAAGGAGCTGGATATTTGTTATCACAAAGGAAAGAAAAAAAAATGAGAAAAAAGGAGCTGGATGTTTGTTGTCACAAAAGAAAGAAAAAAAAATAAGAAAAAAAGGGCTTGACATTGCTATCACAAAGGAAGAAGAAAAAAAAAAGAATAAGAAAAAAAAAGGTGTGGGACAACACTTGGATGTCCAGGTGTTATCAATAAAACATGCAAGTAATGCATGTTTGACACCAACTGTACTAAAATGGTGGCTGAGGTAAAATGTAGTTTTCGTATTTTTTTATATTATTTTTGTTAGTATTTGTCTAAGGTTTAAACAGGGTTTGAAAAGGTTCAGCACCAGGTCTCCAGGCCGCAGCTCAAGGTGTGTGCACCTCCACCTCCAATAAGTCTAAAAGTTGGGAAAGGAGCTGTGCGCCGCGGCCCAAGGTGTGCGAGCCATGGCACGACCTTGTGTGCCGTGACATAGCCACCCCAGGCCGTGGCCTCCAGCAAGACAGTAAAGCTTCCCCTCCTCTAAACCGTGGTATGCCCTGTTCTAGGCCGCAACTTGAAGGCACACCTGATGCTTTTGTTTCAACATTTTAAATGATGTGTGGGACTTGATCAAAATGCATAGGATCACTTAGATTTGATGAAGGGCTATGATTGATTGGTCCTTAAGATCTAAGGGTGGAGATTGACTTTAAAGATTGGCTCAAAAAGTGGTGCACTATATAAAGGGTCACCTAGCTTCAATCTCAAAGAGGAACAACAAATGTGAGACAAGTTATAAACACAAGATCATCATACAAGAGAATTCAAGTGCAAGTGTGAGAGTGCAAAGACACAAAAACACAAGAGAGGCACTAGAATAGATCTCAAAGAGAGATTGGTTGTTTAGAGAGAGAGTAGTATAGATTGGGGAGAAGGGCTTTGTAATAGTTCCTTATCACTTTCTGTTTTCTCTTCTTTCATTCTTCAAGAACTTGAGATTCTTGAAGAGGTGTTGTTGTATCTATAAAGAACCATTGATTTAGTGCATAGAGTTTAGAGGAACTCACGGGGACGTAGGCTATTGCCGAACCTTGATAACAATTGTTGTGTTCTTTCTTTTCTTTGATTTCTGTTTCTGTTTCTGATCATTACAAGTCATTCTAGACTTGGGTGTTTGGAAGATCACCACCTGGGCATCTCAAGGTGATTTCCCAATAGTGGTATCAGAGCTGTAGTTCAAGAACAGCTGGGTATTGGAGCTGGAATAGAAGGTATCAGAGGGCAAGACTCCAAGAATCAAAGATCAACTACTTGGGTGATTCAAGAATGGAGTAGAGATCAAGATCTGATCGTGTTCTTGAGGGTGATTTAAGAACGGTATTAAGATCAATCTTTGATCGTGTTCTTGAGATTTAGAAGAAGTTGGAAAGTAATTGTGGGTGTGAATAAATCTAGGATTTTCTCCGCAAGATGGGTTCGAACTTCATTGTTGAGAAGTTTGATGGAAAGGGAGACTCTGCCCTTTGGATTCGGAAGATCAAGGCTGTTCTTATGCAACAGAAGGCGGACTTGGCTATTGGAGAAGATGATGCTTTCCCAGCAAGTATCACAGAGGTCCAGCGGATTGAGATGAAGAAGATGGCATACAGTATCATTTTCTTGCACATGTCGGATAGCATGACAAGGGGGTGCGGAGACTCAAAAGATCCAGCTGTCATATGGAAGAAACTAGATGATTTGTTTCTTACCAAAACTCTCCCTAATAAGATATATCTTCTTCAAAGAATCTTTGTTTTTAAAATGGACCCTAATAAAGAGTTGCAAGATAATCTTGATGTGTTTAATAAACTAGTTCAAGATTTGAATAGCTGTAGCATAACTTGCCCGGATGAATAATTGGCTATTATTTTGTTGAATTCTCTTCCTGATTGTTTTGATAATTTGATTAATCCAATTGAATATGGAAGAGATACACTAACCGAGGAAATCGTGATGAATGCTATAAGGGCTCATGATTTCAAGGCCAAGATGAGGGAAGCATTAAGTGGAGAAGGGTTATTCATTAGAGGAAGGCCAAAAACTCGGTATAGCAGTAGCATCCATGGCAACTACCGGGAGAAACCAAAGGGCAGAGGGTAGAGCTCTAGGAGATCGCATTCCAAATTGAAGTTGGGAGGGAAGCGATGCTTCTACTGCAATAAGGAGGGTCACTTCAAAAAAGATTGTAAGAAGAAGATGTGAGATGGGAGAGGAAGAAGCCATACCAACAATAGAGAGGCTTTGGTTGCCAAGGGAGAACAATAAGATGATGTTATTGTTGTGTGCTCAAATGTGAGCAAGAGGCAAGGCAACGAGAAATGGATCCTGTATTCTAGGTGCACTTATCACATGTGCCCTCACTGGAATTGGTTCAAGAATTTCCAAGAAACCAATGATGGAAAGGTTTTCTTGGGGAATGACATTTCTTGCCTAGTGAGGGGGATAGTAGACATCCAGTTGAGGATGTTTGATAGAGTCACAAAGCTGCTACGGAATGTGAGGTATCTTCCGAATTTGAAAAGGAATTTGATCTCATTGGGACAGTTAGATTCAATGGGATATACATACAAGGCAGAGGGAGGAAAGATCAAGGAAACCAAGGGATCTTTGGTAGTGATCAAAGTAGCAATAAAGGATGGACTCTCTCAGATGATAGGAGAGACAGAAATCAAAGATCAAGCAGCAAGCTTGATGGCTGAGATGAATAGGGTAGCTCTTTGGCACACTCGCTTGGGACATATGAACGAAAAAGGCCTACAAGTTCTCAGCAAGGATGGTCTACTTGGTCGTGACAAAGTAGAGAAACTTGATTTCTACGAGTGTTGTGTTCTTAGGAAGCAACACCAAGTCAGCTTCAACACCGGAGTGCACAAGTCGAAGGGCATTCTTGACTGCATTCATTCGAACCTTTGGGGACTAGCAAGAACACCAACACAGGAAAGTAATCTTTACTTTCTGTCTTTAATTGATGATTATTCAAGAAAGGTTTGGGTTTATTTGCTTAAAAATAAATCAGATGCTTTGAATAAATTTGTACTGTGGAAAAAGTTGCTGGTGACTCAAACTGGTAGGGTGGTTAAGGCTTTACGAACCAATAACGGCTTAGAATTTTGCAATCAGAATTTTGATAAATTCTATGAATTAAATGGGATTCTTAGACATAGAAAGGTTGTAAAAATATCTCAGTAAAATGGAGTTGCTTAGAGGATGAATAGGACCCTTATGGAAAATGTTAGGTGAATGTTAATTGGGTCCGGTTTACCAAAATATTTTATGGGGAAGCTGTGTCTACTGCTGCATATTTGGTTAATAGATCACCCTCTAGAGCTTTAGAGCTCAAGACTCCCGAAGAGATGTGGAGTGGGAAACCCCCTGAGTTGAGCAACCTTAGAACTTTTGGATGTGCTACATTTGCACATCAAAAGGATGATAAACTTAGCCCAAGGTATAGAAAATGTGTGTTTCTAGGGTATAGTGATGGGGTTAAGGGGTATAGGTTGTGGTCCTTAGAACCAAAAGGAATGAAACTCATAATAAGTAGGGTTGTTATTTTTAATGAATTGTTATTTCCGTATTTCGAGAAAACTAACCCTGCAGGGGCTAGTGAGCAAACCCATCTGAAAAATGTGGAGCATAGCATCAAGGAAAATTTAGTTTAGGTAGAGCAAGGAAGGCAAGAGGGTTCGGACCAGGTAGAGCCCATTAATGAAGGCCAAGCTCAGGACACTCTTGAGGAGGCTGAACTAGAAGGGGATGATACAACAAGTTAGAATGACTACCAGCTCACAAGGGATTGGGGAAGGAGGATGGTCAGACCACCTTTGAGATACGGGTTTGTAGATGCTAATATAGCAGCTCCTTGTTCAGAAAGAGGGATGGTTGAACCAGAAACTTACATGGATGCCATGGAATGTAAGGATTCGTCAAAGTGGAAACTAGTTTTGGAGGAAGAAATAGATTCTTTGAGGAAGAACAACTATTGGGAATTGGTGCCCAAACCAGAAAAAGAGAGAGTTGTGGATTATAGGTGGATCTATAAGATCAAAGAAGGGAACCCTCCAGGGGATGAAGTCCGATATAAAGCTAGGCTGGTGGCGAAGGGGTTCACACAAAGAGAAGGCATAGATTTCACCGAAATATTCTCACCGGTTGTGAAGTACAAGACGATACAGATAGTATTGGCTATGGTGGTTCAATTTGATTGAGAGATCGAGCAAATGGATGTGAAGACAGTGTTCTTACATGGAGAGCTTGATGAGACCATCTACATGAGGTAACCCAAAGTTTATAAGGAAGGAAGGCAGGGAGAGTTGGTGTGCCAATTGAAGAAATCTCTCTATAGCCTGAAGCAATCACCTCGGCAATGGAATAAGAGGTTCGATTCCTTTGTAACTAGCTAGGGTTTCATGAGGAGCTACTATGATTCGTGCTTGTACTACAAGGGGCACAAGATGGAGGAAATGGTGATCATTCTCATCTATGTTGATGATATGCTACTGGTTGGGAACAACGTTGAGAGGATAGAAGAATTGAAGTTTCAACTCAGTTCGGAGTTTGAGATGAAGGATCTTGGCCATGCACAGAAGATCCTTGGGATGAGTATAATCTGGGAAAGGGAGAGAAACAGATTGAAGATTTCTCAGACTTCTTACATAGAGAAGATGATATCTAAGTTCTCTATGGAAGATAGCAAACCAGTGAAGGTACCCCTTACTGGTCATTTTAAGTTCTCCAGCGATCAATGTCCGAGATCAGAGGCAGAGAAGAAGGAAATGGATAAGGTTCCTTACTCTAGTGCGGTTGGATCAGTTATGTTCACCATGGTAAGGACTAGACTTGACATTGCTCATACAATGAGTGTTCTCAGTAGGTTTATGAGTAATCCCAAAAAGGAGCATTGGCTTAGGATGAAGTGGTTGCTGAGGTACTTGAAGGGAAGCTGTTGGTGTTTGTCTAAGGTTTAAACAAGGTTTGAAGAGGTTTAGCATCCGGTCTTGACGCCTCAGCCTAGGGTGTGCGCTCCGCGGCCTGACCCTGTGCTCCGCGACTCATCCACCTCAGGTCGCGGCCTCCAGCAAGGTGAAGAGTTGGTGTGTGTTTCAGCCCTCTTTAGGCCGCGGCTTACCTTGTTCTAGGCCATGGCTTGAAGGCACACTGATGCTGATTTTTCCAACCTTTTGTTAGGTGCGTGGATGCATGATTAATATGCACAGGATCACTTAGACTTGATCAAAGGGTATGGTTGATTAGTCCTCAAGATCTAAAGGTGGATATTGACCTTCAAGATTGGTCAAGAAGTTGGTGCACTATATATAGCGTCATCTAGGTGCAAATCAACATAACTTGTGATTATGAATGAGAGATCAATTGTAAGAGTGCAAAAAGACAAAGCAAGAAAGACTCATTAGAGAGGCTGGTAGTTTAGAAAGAGAGTAGTATAGAGAGGGGTTTCAAGGGACTTGTAAGTGGAATTTCCAAGGGGGAAAGTTCCAGGGTAACTCAAGACCCTTTCACTTTCTTTTCTCTCTTCTTTCCTTATTCAAGGACAAGAGGTTTCTTGAAGAGGAGTTACTGTAACTTGTAAGGACCATTGACTTAGTGCAGAGAGTTTGGAGGAACTCACGGGGACGTAGGCACATTGCCGAACCTCGATAATAATTGCTGTGTTCTTTCTTTTCTTTGATTTCTGTCTCTGTTTCCGATTCATTACAAGTCATTCTAGACTTAGGTGTTTGGAAGATTACCACCTGGGCATCAAGAAGGTAATATCCCAATAGTGGTATAAGAGCTGGAAGAGATACCACCAACAGTGGTGTCAGAGCCAGAGGAGCTTTGGACAGTGGGTATCGGAGCAAGACTCTAAGAATCAAAGGCCAACTTTTGGGTGATTCAAGAATGGTGTTGGGATCAAGATCTGATCGTGTTCTTGAAGGTGATTTTAGAATGGTATTGAGATCTATCTTTGATCGAGTTCTTGTGATTTAGAAGTTTAGGAAAACAATTATGGGTGCTGCATGAATCTGGAATTTTCTCCACAAGATAGCTTAAAATTTCATTGTTGAGAAGTTTGATGGAAAAGGAGACTTTGCCCTTTGGAAGCGGAAGATCAAGGCTGTTCTTATGCAATAGAAGGTGGACTTGGCTATTGGAGAAGATGATGCTTTTCCAGCAAGTATCACGGAGTTCCAGCGGATTGAGATGAAGAAGATGGCATACAACACCATTTTCTTTCATATGTCGGATAGTTTCACAAGGGAGTGCGGAGACTCGAAAGATCCTGCCGTCATATGAAAGAAACTAGATGAGTTGTTTCTTATCAAAACTCTCCCTAATAAGATTTATCTTCTTAAAAGAATTCTTGCTTTTAAAATGGATCATAATAAAGAGTTGCAAGATAATCTTGATGTATTTAATAAGCTAGTTCAAGATTTGAATAGTTGTACCAAAACATTCCCGGATGAACAATTGGCTGTTATTTTGTTGAATTCTCTTTCTGATTATTTTGATAATTTGATTAATGCTATTGAATATGGAAGAGATACTTTAACCAAAGAGATTGTGATCAATGCCATAAGGGATCATGATTTTAAAGCCAATATGAGGGAAGCATCAAGTGGAGAAAGGCTGTTCATTAGAGGAAGGTCAGCAACTCAGAATGGCAGTAGCATTTATTGCAACTACTAGGAGAAATCAAAGGGTAGAAGGTAGAGCCATGGGAGATCGCATTCCAAATCAAAATTTGGAGGGTGGAGATGCTACTACTGCAATAAGGAGGGTCATTTCAAGAGAGATTGCAAGAAGAAGATGTGGGATGAGAGAGGAGGAAGCTATACCAAGAATGGAGAGGCTTTGGTTGCAAAAGGAGAACATCAACATGATGTTCTTGTTGTGTTATTAATTTTCTTTGATTTCTATTTCTGTTTCTGATCATTACAAGTCATTCTAGACTTGGGTGTTTGGAAGATCACCACGTGGGCATCTCAAGGTGATTTCCCAACAAATTTTCTTACCAAATCCTATTTGGTTTCCTTCTTTCTTTAATTCAAATTACTCTATTTCTTTAAGCACCCGGAGACTAAAAAAAAGGTTGAAAGATTGAAATTTTGAAGAAATTTACGAGAGAATTTTAAAGAGATTCAAGGGAAGCTTTATGAAAAACAAAATGTGCTGACGATCAGCAATCGTGCGAAATTACTGAAAAGATGAGGAAAGACAAGGAGGTGATCCACAAGTAGCTTTAAAGTACTACGTGGTGAATTAAATTTATTTTTAGTAATCGAGATAGATATGAAATATAAAGTGATGATATTTCTGGTGGACATACATAAGGAGTTCAACAAAGGTGTCAACCCTGAAGGATACTCAGTTAAGGAGGGATTGCTATTTTACAGCAACAAATTAGTCCTAAACTCCAATTCTCCCATCAGATTCAAAGTCTTGGAAGAATTCCACCTTTCCATTTTAGGAGGACACAATGGTATTCACAAACCATCTTGAGAATCTCAACTATTTTTTTCTAGAAAACTATGAGAAAAAACACTAAGGAGTTTATCAAGAATTGTGTTATTTAACAACAAACAAAATACTCTTCAGCACTGCCTTACGGTCTACGACAACCATTGCCTGTTCCAAAAAATGTTTGGAAAGACATCTCTATAGACTTAATCATTAGATTACCACTATCAATGGAATATTTAGTCATCATGGTCGTCATTGATACATTAACAAAATATGCACACTTTGGAGCCTTGCGTAGCACTTATTCTGCTTCCAGTGTTACCAAACTCTTCTATGACATAATGGTGAAACTACATGGAATCCATAAGTCCATTGTCTTTGATAGGGACAAGGTCTTCTTGACTTCCTTCTGGAAACAAATATTCAAATTCATTACAGTTCTTTAAACTTCAATTCCACTTACCATCCCCAATCAGATGAGCAAACTAAAGCCCTTAATTTGTGTATTGAGTAATATTTAAGAGCTTTCACTCAAGATAAACCTAGTCATGGCTCAACTTTTTCCTTGGGCAGAATATTCCTACAACACCTCCTACCACTTTGCTACCAAAATGACACCGTTCAAAGCTTTGTATGGTAGGGAACCTCCTACTATCCAAAGATATATACCTAACTCCTTCAACATTGAAGCTGTTGATAGTGATCTATTGAATAGAGATAGCTCTTCGAGGTCTTAAAGATACACATCTTGCAAGCTCAATCCAGAATGAAATCAATAGTAGACACCAAAAGACAAGACAAGGAGTTTCATAAAAGGAGTTGGGTGATAGTCAAACTGTAGCCTTATAAATAAATGTCCATGGCCTTAAGACTCAATCAAAAGCTAAGAAAGAGGTATTATGGACCGTTTAGGTGATAGAAAGAATTGATGTAGTAGCTTATAAGCTAACCTTACCACCTATCTCTAGAATTCATAATGTTTTTCATGCATCCCTTCTCAAGCCCTTCCAATGAACAATGCCTGACACCCTACTACACTAACTTGACTTGTGCATTAACAACAAGCTAGTTCCCACCCCTTTCACCATACTTGTATTGAAGATATGTCATATTTTAAGAATCCAATAAAACATATTGATGATATGTCATTATTTTTATTTGGTGGCAAAATCTTGTCCAACCAAAAATAATTGAAGGGTTAAGATGAGCTTAACTTGAGTGTAAAGTTTCCTCTCAAAATTGAGAGAACTATAACCCGAGATAACACAGTTCAAGGTACTAAACCGGTCCAAACTATAGTTTAAGCAGAAGGGGACCAATTATCCCTGCAAAACTGAAGAACCGGAAGAGAGCGGAGAATTATGGAGAAATTGCCTCATAAGTTTTCTCCTGGATAGGAGATGTTTCTCTCCCAAATGCGTGCAGGCCTTGATCAACAATATATAGATCCTTAGATGTCACGTTATTATTTTAGGGAGGGATGCAAACTTCTACATGTTCCATCTTGAAGACCTAGCCAATAGAGTTCATTTGGTTTGAAAGCCCTTGATCCTTAGATAGGGGGTTTCCTTGTTATGGATCATTAGAGGCCAAACATCACTCTCAACAGGTTGTTTTTGTTGGTATAATTTATGGAGTAGTAATCAAAGATAAAAAATAAAGAAGATGAAGGAAAATGAATTGAGACTTTGATGGACGTTAGAAATCGTTTTCATTAACGCTTTATTTATCCCAACTTCGTAAAGAGTTTGCTAATGGGTTACAAATAAATATCCTCTATGATACACAAAGTCTCTCAAATTTATAGATAGCAAACCTATAGAATCTCCTAAGAACTCTCTATGAAAAAGTGATTAACTATGGCAGTGGAATCTTTAAAGGATGAAGAAGAATAAGAAAGAGTTATTTTAAAAACTGAAAATCAGTTCTCTAAATGTCTCTTAACTTCCATTAATTTATAGAAGTGAAGGGGTGTCAGTTAAAATACATAACTCTCTGAAAAGTGACTGTTGGAAAAACCTAGATTTTGAAAATAACAAACATCCATATGACTGTACATTAGCCCTAGTTGATTGGATTAAAATCTTTAGAGGAAGATTGTATCAGGTGTTGCGCATCCAGTTGATTAGGCATTGTCCCATTCGATTGGAAAGAAGTTTATGTCCCAACTTCAGTCAATTGGACAATAACCCAATTGGCTGCCTCTTTGTTTTGAAAACAAAATTCCAATAATCCCCCACTTTTTGTTTGAAAAACAAAACCTTTCAGAAACAATTTTAAGAAAACTTACAGCCAAGGTAACTTGAGATTAATATACATATGTAAATACATCTTTTGATTTAAATCTTTACATAGTGTAAGTATCTCAAGACTCTATGAAGTACTAATTGCTTAATAGCATTAAGTTAGAAACTCTTTGTAATAAAGTTAGAGATGCCACACATATTTGCTCTCCTTTTTTGTTGAAGACTTTTGATTTATACTAAGAACCATTATGGCCATGTGTTTGTACCTGGTTTCAAGAACTTTCTCTCAAGAGTATACCTTAAACTCTCTTAAGAATCGACACCACTTCTAAGTTTATGTCAATGAAGCTCTAAAATGTGTCTCCTTTACTTATGACATATTTACAATACCAGTTTAGGCTTCATTAAGATTTTAACTCAATCTCTAAGATATGTAACATATAGTACTAATTTTTCATTTTTTGGGCTCACATTTTCAGTACTAACAATCATTGTACAGTAACCTTTTTTTAACCAATAAAACTTATAGCTAGTTAAGCACTAGAATGAGGTCAGGTTTCCATTACTGGTGATAATTTATATAAGGTTTTAGCTTATATCAAATGATATCATTCTTACTAACTCTCTAGAGAAAGTCTTCGTAAGAGAAATAATCAAGTTTTACTTGATCTCATAGAAACAATTGTAATTGTCTCATCGTAACTCAATTGTCTTACAATCTCATGTCATAGACTCCCATGTCTAGACTTACCATTTTAGGTATCACTATAACCCTCGAAAAAACTTCATTATCACAATGATAGATTTGAAGGCATATGATGTGGCCACAAAATTTATTTCCAACAATAAATTTCTAAGTAATCCATTCAGCCTCTTTCTCAATTGTTATCCAGGCAATTAATTCAGATTTCATTATGTGAGATATATAAGTTTGTTTCTTTCTCTTCCAAGAGACATCGTCTCATCTTGGGTATTTTTTATCTTCCACTCTCGTCATTCGACTAGTATCAGTGTACCCGCTTGATACAACCAAATTATCATGGCAAAATGTATCCTCTTAATAGAACTGATCCATATCAAATTAATGGTTTCTTCTAGATAACCAAAGATTCTACTAAATTTTTACATTCTCTTAATATACTATAAAGTACTCAAAGTATAACCCGCACTATGCTTTCTCATTCCAAGATAATAGCTATCTCATTCAAGTATTTTTTTTTGTTTTTTAAACATAGACAATAGATATTTCTTAGTTTTATTTACACATTAATTATATTAGTCCAAAGATCAAAATATTTTCAACATATAAATATACTCGTATTTCACAAATTTTTTGGGATTTTATAATAGAACTAACACCCCTACACTTTAAAATATAATAAATTCTCTACATTAACAATAATAAGAAATTAATTATTTTATTGTTAAACAAGTAAATGAACCCCACATTTCTATTACGTGTGTTATTTTTGAAAACACAAGTTCTTACAACTCAATGTAGCCATAAATGAATATTCTTGAGGAATTGAATCAAATAAAAAATGCCCAATTTTGATATTGACTATCAAAACTCTACAACCACACCTTTATCAATACAGAGACTCTTACTTTATTTGAAACAAGTGGTCGGACTCTCTGATTCATCATTAGTACCTTTGTTCAATATTACCATATGCATCTTCATGTCTTCGTCATTAAGATACACATACAATAGCACTTACTCAATTGCACTCACGGTGATCACATTGTTTGAGTTATATGGCATCCTCACTTACCACTTCTATAATGTTATTTTCAACCTTTTATTTCTTTCCTATGACTTTTGAGGGCTCAAACATATTCAACAAAGAGACAATATACATGTGCATATATATATATATATATATGTGTGTGTGTGTGTGTGTGTGTGTGTGTGTGTGTGTGTGTGTGTGTGTGCATATATATATATACACACACACACACACACACATGTATATATATGCATAAATCCATAAAATGATTGGAAGGAAAAACTATGCTTTAACCATCATTATTTATCTCTAGGCAGCCTCACATATTATGTTACTTGACAAGAATTTCAAAGAACATAATGACATAGTATGCAATAATCCACACGTTTAAGTTTTTATTTTTCAAACTCATAAGAGTTCTAAATATATGTACAACTTTAACTGGATATACAATAACAAGTAATAAAGGGTATATCAAAATTTCTTTCTACTAGTATATTTTCTATACCCTATAAATAGAATGAGAAAGTAAATATCCCATGGTAGTGCTTCAAATCATCAAACCATGTTAAATTATTTTGTGGTCTAGAACTATTAAAAGCATACAAAACGTATTGGCATTATATACAAGACGTAATAATATTGTTCCTCTTGACTAATTCAAACTCTTATTTTCGTTTATAGATTTTTCAAATTTTAAATTACTATCTTTCTATAAAATTAATAAAAGCACGATAACAATTGTACACAAAACTTTAATACTATGAAAACTACAGCATCTTCATCATAATGGTTATGCAAATTTAATTCGAAGTGCACCTTGTTGTCCTCCACAAAATTGCTTCTGCAATTTTTCACTTACCGCATTGAAAAGATCCACTCATGTTTGATACACCAGGCTATAAAAGTGTCACGTTCTAGCAACTATACATGCATCAATCCTCCACAATAACTATAGTTTCTTTACAACCTCTTGAGTTCCATATGACTCCCATCATCCATAACAACTATTTCAAATCAACATATCACTTTTATTATTTCGACTCCATTAACACAAAACAAAGTAAAGCCTTAAGATTGATAGTACAATTTATAGAGTAGGAATCAAAGACATAAAACAAAGAAGATTAAGGAAAACGAACTGAGATTTTGATGCATGTTAGGAATCATTTTTCTTAAGGTTTTATTTGTCCCCACTTCGTAAGGAGTTTGCTAATGAGTTACAATCAAATATCCTCTAAGATACACAAAGTATCTAGAATTTATAGGTAGCAAATCTGTAGAATCCCCTAAGAACTTTCTATGATAAAGAGATTAACTATGGATATAAAATATTTAGGGGATGAAGGAGAAAAAGAAAGAGTGGCTTTAAAAACTAAAAATCACTTCTCAGAATGTCTCTTAACTTCCATTAATTTGTAGAAGTGAAGAGGTATGAGTTAAAATACATAACTCTCTGAAACGTGATTGTTGAAAAAACCCAGATTTTTTAAAATAACAAACATCCAGTTGACTGTACATTAGCCCCAATCGACTAAACTAATGTCTCTGGAGGTAAATTGTTTTAGGTGTTGGGCATCCAGTCAATTGGGCATTGTCCCAGCTAACTAGGAAGAAGTCTTTGTTCCAACTCCAGTTAACTGGACAATAACCTAGTCGACTACCTCTTTGTTTTGAAAACAAAAACTAATATTTTTTATGCATACACAGGTGTGGATCCAGTTACACGACCTTCTTCTTGAGTACATTTTCTGGGCAATGATATAAAAGGTAGCGATTGTAGTGGGAAAAATCGAGAGGATTAATTGGTGAAAGGGTTTTTTTTTATGAATATAAGATTTTTTAAGAATCAGAGTGTGGATAAACCCATGAATACCACTTATTTTGGATTTTATGGTCAAAAAAGATGATGGGGTTCTCTATTAGATTAAGGTCAAGTATGAATATATATGTAAGGTTTGCAAATTCTATGGGATTATATAAGTCACATTGTTTCTAATTGCCCATATGGGAAAATGGATGTCCAAAGAATGATTAACAAGGATATAGATGATATAACTCAACGATTTAGGTAACATATAGGAATGGATCTATTGGAGGTTCTTTTCAAGAATGGAATTAGGGCATTCTACAACCATGCTAACAGAATGACAACACATGTGGTTCATGAGCCTAGTATCAAAACATAGAAGCCCAAGTGGAAGTAGGAAGTCGAAGTTACGATGATGGAGGGTATGTGTGTATGTTAAAAAAATACCTACCAACGGTAGAAGAAGCTCTTGAGGAAGATCAAGTAGTTCTAGAAATCAACAATCAAATGGATAGAGACTTCATAGGATCCTCACCAATTTCACTTGAAATTATTCTCCCAGTAGTTGGAGAAGAGTCCTGGCCCAATATAGACTGTGGATTTTAACCCCGTATATTTCAAAGAAGGCCACATGTGGGCCCTACGAAAAGTACTAAGGTCCGAGCTTTAAATAACGCGAAAAAGCTAGAGTGGAGCTCAAAATGGAAAGAACTAAGATCAAGATCCCAAAACCGACCCTGAGAGGAGAGAACTAAACCACACCAAACCAAAAATTCAAACCAAACCGAAAAAACTTAAACCATAGTCCAAGGGTGAAGAAAATCGATCAAGAAAACTCAGATGACATTTAAAAATTTTCATTGATTCATTAAACCTTAATCACCTGATGATATATATAGAACATCTATCGAACAAGAACATTCACAGTTGAGAATCGTTACCTTTGATTCATTTTGTTCTTGACTCCTTGGATATGTTGTAATCGAATTCTCCACTAAGACCGAATCCAAATTTTCTCGCGTTTGAATTCATAACAATCACAAATGTATGTGATCTCCAAGGTTGATCCACACAGGGAAAATCCTGAATTAAGATTTCTCTCTAAATTTTCTCTCTTTTAAGAAGAAGAAGAACTCAATCTCCAAGAGAAACTTGTGTGTAAATTATGCAATGGAAAAATTCTGCATACTCATAAACTATTTATAGAGTTAGGGTTACATATAATTAACTATTAATTGCAAACTAAACTTCTTTAGTTATTTTTTAGTTCACATTTCTCCTTTTGAGTGTGACCCCTTAGATTCAAACTAATCTAGTTGTAGACCATAACTTTTATGTAATTATAATTCGAATCATTTCCAATTAATTAGAACTCATTGTAATTTGTTTTTGAATCAAAACCCCTTTTTGATTCTCCCTTTTGTAAGAATTAATTAATGGTCCATCAAATTAATTCTTAGGGCTTCTATAATTATGAGTGACACCTAGCAGCATATCATGACTACCTAGACAGTGTGAATTTGGTTGTAAAATTTTAAACCTTTCTGTTATCAGTTACTGTGCAATGCAATTCTTCCATCAAGCAATATCCTAATTAAGCTAATTAGGTTATGGAATTACTGTCCAACCCCTTAGCATTAATTACATGTGTCTAGTGTAAATGTATCAGCATAGAAAACGCAATGAAATTTAAATTTTTTCATACAATGCCAATAAACTTTCACTTGGAAATTATCTATGAATCTATTAGAATAATAAATCAATATCTCTATACAAGGTTAAAGATTTATACGTTACATTGATGGATATTCCTATTGATCCTTTGGAGATGAGTTCATAAGCCGTTCAAGTTCCCAGCCTCTAAGCCTATCCACACGAGCAACGAAGAACTAGAGATCTTCAATTAAGGGTGACAAAAAATTATTAAGTGCTAGCTCCTATGCATTTTTGGGTGGTGGCTTTTTGAGAGATCGAGAGATTAAGATCTAAACTTAATCTCCAATAATGACCATTAGGGTTTCTATAAAATAGAAGCCCTATTTACATAGAACCTCTACTCCTAGATTTCTAAAAGTATAATTAAACCCTTGGTTTAATTTAATTCTTAAAATCACTCAATTGCCCTCTTAATTTCTCTATTCATAGAATTACCCTATTATGTGTATAACTACCCATCCTTGGTTGGCCACTCCGAGACAGAATCGTCACGTTTTGTCATCTTAGCATGACATGTACATACAACAATTTAAAAACATATATCTGAATATAAATATTTACATCCAATCCTCTACTCTCTCCAGAGGAGATACATCATCTTTCTCCTAATAGAAACAAATATACACAATATTATAAAATGCACGATTATAAACATATTCTCAAAATTTTCTTTCATATTTCCTTTATTAGTCTAAGGATGGAAACCACTGGACTAATGTAAAGTAGCTTCTCTGAAAAGTCAGCACAACTATCTACCCACCCTTCTCTCTGACTGAAATATTTCAATAACGGAGAGTGAGCTTCACAAGCTTAGTGAATTAAATTTGCAAGAAGTACTTGATTTATATATTTCTAGTCACATTTCAATCATTACTAAATCAACAATATTAATCATTTATCTCTTCTCATGTAATAATTCAATCATTTATCAATCTCTTTTTAAATCAATTATTAAGCTATACTATTTCAAGTAAATATATCTCATATACCAATCATATCAAAATTCTTCTCATATATTTAATCAGATCAACATTTTCGTTTAAATATCTTTATCATTATTTTACTATCAAAATTTACCTCATCATGAGGTTTATATCATAATATGAATCATATATTTTCATCATATTATCCTTTCAATTAATTTCTCATCATAGTTGTCTCTCTATGAGCCTTATCTATCTATCATTCATTTCACAATCAAGAATAATACTTAAGCATCTCAACCAATTATAATAAAATATTCACTACAATAATTGCATGCCATAATATTATTCATTCATTCTTTCTTTCTCAACATTTCATCATCAGTACATACTATCTCGTATGAGAATACCAATCTGGTATATCATATCGGAATATCTTCCCATATGTCGACATGCTTTATCCATACCACCCATGATTTTGGTTTAAATTTTTACGTTTGTGATCATCAACATACAAGCTGGCATACACAATATCATACAAATCAAAATAATGAACCAAACCAAATGATTGTTCTAGAATGGTTATTCCTCAGAATTACTCCTTTCATATAAACTTCCTTTTTTTTTATCATAGATATCATATTATCACTTCATATATATGTATGTATATGTATAATTAACAATCTCTTTGTATATGTATATGTATGTAGATACATACATATACATATATTTGTATGTATATATGTATATCAATTTATTTATTACAACCTTGAGAAATTCATTTCTCTTTTCCATATATATTTCTATCAATTATTATTTTCATACAAACAATATTAACTCAATAATTCATTTCAAGAGATATATTTATCTTTCGTAATTCATCAACCTCATTTCATAACATCATTTCAATAATCTTCGTTTATCAATAGTTGTTCATACTTTCTTTCAATTTCATCCAAATTCATGTCTATTTATTTATCCAAACAACATATATATATATATATAATATATCATATTCATAATATATGATATATATATATATATATATATATATCATATTTTTCATATAATCATATTCATAATATATTTCTAATAATCTTTTCATATTATCCATCATATCAATTTCCATATATTTTTTTTCATGTTAGTCTCATTTACTAAAAGTAAATCTAACTTCCTAGTAGTACTTAAAGCTACTATTGCACCTATTCTTTCCTCTTTCAACAATTTTACCTAATCACTGATCACCAACACCTAACCATAATATCTCTATTAGAATTTCTATTTTATTGTCCAATTCTTCCATAATTGATACTTTTAAATTTCTATACCCAACTCCAGGTAGTTTCATGCATGCATATTTTCAACTGTCTTTAAAACTCAATACTATCAACAAAAATAATTTTCATTCTTTTCAAATTCAAATTCAAAAATTATTTTAAAGAAATATAGAAGAATAATTTATACATATTCAATCTTTCAAAATTAAAATTCACACTATTATCTTTTTCCAAGATTTGCTCGAATTTATTTAAAATTCTATCGTAAACTTCAACAAAATTTCAATCTTTCAACATTCAATTATCAAATCTTTCAGTCTCAATGTGTTTAGAAATATTTTCAGAATTTTTTAGAATAATGTATTTTTAGAAAGACATAATAATTTTTTTTTTCTTTTTTGAGTGAGAGATGAATTTGTAAACTGATCTTTACATAGCAACTTGATTTTTATACAAAATCGGTCTGACCCGTGCATGTCTGTGAACTTATGCTTCTGGTCTCCAATGCAACTCTGGTTTTTTGTGCATACTTTGAACAATTATTAATTGCTCCCATATGCATGTGCTATGGTTTTGTTCAAAGGATCATGATCTTCTCCATTTGAAAATTGAAATGGAGTCAAGTTTATAGTGAGATTGAATGCCATATCATCAAATGGAGAATATTCAAATTCAAATTTATCAATGTGGCATTTAATCTCACCGTTAACTTGACCTCAATTTCAATGCTTAAATGGAGAGGATCATGGTCCTAGTTAAAATACCACATAATCTTTTGTTCAAATATCACATGATGGTGGTACCACCAGCACTTAATGAAACAACACCATCATTCTCATGTTCTTCCACCTTGTAAGGCTTGTTTGATTTAAAACTAAAGATAAACACTTTATTTGCTACCACTGCTTAATTATGATTTTGCCATTTTTCGTTTAAAATCAATTTTTCATCTTAACTTTCTTTCAAAAATTTCTGAAAAATTATAGAAAATTATATTTTTTCTACAAAATTTCCAGTTATTTTTCTTAACTTTATTTCATTTTTTCTTCAAAACTCTTTCATTTCAAACTTTCAATTTCATAAATTTAACTACTTTTCTTCTTCAAAAACTTCTAACTCTTTACAATAAAATTCTCAATATCATCTTTAATTTTTTTTTTCAAATCAATAGTAAATCTTTCATGTATGCATTATTTAATTCAATATAATATCTATCAAATTTCTTCTTTATCATTGCTTTAAGGATATGAGTATTACAATTCTACCATCCTTATAAAGTTTTGTCCCCGAAATTTTCTTACCTAACTCGTGAAATAATTAGGGATAATCTTTCTTCATACTTGTCTCTCGTTGTCATTTAATTTCGTCATCATCACACTAATCTTCAATATGTTTTCTACTATTCAAATATATCTCTTTCAATATATTCTTTCTCATCTTAACATCATTGGGAATACAAATTCTATGTCATAATTTCTTATCCGGAACTCAGTATGCTTTTCCACTCAATACATTATGTTTCATCTTCTCTATCTCCTCATCTCTAGCATGCATCTCTAAGAGACGTTTCACAATAAATGACTAAACAACCATATTTGCTAACAATGATTCTCTATTACTAATATTCAACTTCATTCTCATCTGTCTCAATTTTATCATCATCAAATTCATATTATTACTCTTAATACCAATTAATCTTGCTATAGGTTTTCTATTCAATGCATCAATTATTACATTCGCCTTCCCTAAATAATAATGAATCATATAATAATTCTCTATGAGTTGGTAAATATGTTAAACTCTTATAATCAGTAAATATCTTACAAATGCTTCATACAAATAATATCTCCAAATCTTCAAAGCAACTATTATGACAACCAACTCTAAATTATAGGCTGGGTAATTTTTCTCATGATTCTTAAATTGCCTAGAAGTATAGGAAAACCTTCTCAGTTTACATCACGCACATCCCAACCCTTAATGCATCACATTTGTATACATAACTGTTCCTTCATCCCATATTAAAGCACTAACACTAGTGTGGTAATTAATTTCTCTTTCATTAAACTCTTCTTACACTTTTCAAACCATATAAACTTTACTTCTTTCTGATCATTCTAATCAAAGGTACAACAATTATAAAAATTTTAACTAAATCTTCTATAATAACTAATCAATCCCAAAATACTTCAAATTTCAATTACATTAATTGGTCTCTCCCATATTAAAATTGTCTTTACTTTCTTTGGATCAACTAATATAACACCGCCAGATACTACATGCCCCAAATAAGTTACTTCATTCAGCCAAAACTCTCATTTAGAAAACTTTGCATATAATCTTTCTCTTCTTAAAATCTCCAACACTATCTCTAAATATTTCACATATTCTTCCTCATTCTAAAAATTAAACCAAAATATCATCAATAAACACAACCACATACTTACTAAGAGATTGTTTGAATACTCTATTCATAAAATTCATGAATGCTACTAAAACATTAGCCAACCCAAATGACATCATCGAAAATTCATGGGGACCATAACTTGTCTTAAAGTTAGTCTTAGGAACGTGTCGCTCTTTTATCCTCAACTGGTGATAACATGTTCTTAGATCTATCTTAGAAACCATTCTAACTCCCTTCAGCTATTCAAACAAATCATTTATCGTAAGTAAAATATTTTTATTCATAATGATGATCATATTCAGCTATCTAAAATCATTATATCATCTCATCATTCCATCTTTCTTTTTTTTTTTTTACAAACAATACATGGCCTTTTTCTGGCGACACACTATGTCTGATAAATTGTTTATCTAACAACTCTCAAAGTTGTATTTTTAACTCCCACAACTCAGCTAGTGCCATTCTATAAGGTGTTATAGATATGGGTGCAAAACCCGGAATCACATCAATAGAAACTCAATCTCTTTACTGGAGGAAAACCGGACAACTCTTATAGAAATATATTAGAATAACTCTTCACCACTAAAATTTCTTCTAACTTCCTATTCTTCTTTTTAGAATCCATCATATACGCCAAATACCCTTCACATTCTTTTCTCAACTATCTACTACCAGTCGAAGCAGAAATAATACAATTAGCAAGTATTTTACTTTCTCCCTGAAAGCTAAAGTCCTCCTGTCTAAGTATCCTGAACACTACATTTTTTCTAAAATAACTGACTCAATCATGATATGCAGACACCCAATTCATCCCCAAAATCTATCATATCTAAAGGCAACAAATCAATTTCAAACACTTTATCAGCCATACAAATTATACAACTCCGATAAATAGTTATGATAATAACTCTATCCCCAATAGGAACCTCAACAATAATAGCATGGATCAAAAGACTAACAAAAACATCAATAGACTTCATAAAAACACTAGATGCAAATGAATGAGTTGCACCATGATCAATTAACAATCTAGCAGGTCTATCAAAATTAGATATCACACCCATCACAACATCAAGATTAACATGTGTATCTTTCTGGGTCAAATAAAAAACTCTGCTATCTATGGGCTACATCTGACTACCTCACCCCTTGTCAACAACTATCTCTCTGCCTGTAGCTCTACCTCGAACACCATCAGATCCACCTTACCTTTCTATCTATCTCCTTCCAACACCTCCAGTACTCCCCTCAATAGATTTTCCAAATGGACAATCAACACTAATGTTTCCACCCTCTCCACATATAAATCACATCAAAGTAGAACAATACCGAGCTAATTATCCCATCTAATTACATCAATAACACACTCAAGTCTCTTTATCAAACATCATACTACTACCTCCTCTGGATGGTACACCCTTACCTCTACCATAATTTCTAGCTCCCATAGACTATATCTCAAATCTAGGGGTCCCATCAACATTACTTTGAGTTATAGAAACTATGGATCCAGCTTGCCTCTTACTATGCATTATAGGTTTTTTTTTTTCACAGGGACAACTCTTCTAGGGTGGTCTCCTACCCTGTATATATATACCATCACCACTTCAAAAACCTTCATGTCTAGGCCTCTTCAACCAGTCTCTCCTTCCTCTAAACTCCATCACATCTTTCTCAATCTGAAGTGTTGTATCCATCAATCTAGCATAATTCACATGCATCATGTAAAATAGTTTCAATCTAATTTCAATGTGTAACTTATCTAGAAATCTCTTTCACTTCTTTTCCTATGTGTTTACTAATTTCGGCACAAACCTCAACAAGGCCACAAACCTACTATCATATTGAGCCACGGTTAACATATTTTTCCTCAAGTGAATTAAATCTCTCTCCTGTTATGCTCTAAAGATATAAGGAAAATATTTATCAAAGAAGGCAATCTTAAAGCTATTTCAAGTTAAGGGTCTATCCATATCTACACTCAACTTAGGAAAAATATCCTCTCACCATTCAGAAGCTTTTCTCTTTAACTTGAATGAAGCAAAGGTAACCTTTTGCCTATCCATCACTAGTAATACTGCAAACAATCTCTCTACATGTTTCACCCACAACTCACCCTCAATAGGATTCACAGACCTAGAGGTACAATAATGAACTAGAGATGGAAATGTAACAACCCATACTTAGTCTCTTCATTATAATATAATTTTTGTCATGTCCACTATGCATCCTCAGACTCTTCATTAAAATATAATTTATTTTAACTCCTTTACTTTTTGACTCTTTCAATTTTGGGTCGTAAAACTTAATGCTCTGATACCAAAATTAAAACGATCTATCCCTGGTTGACCACCCTGAGACGAAATCGTCATGTTTTGTCATCTCAGCATGACACATACATGCAACAATTTAAAAACCTATATCTGAATATCAATATTTACATCCAATCCTTAACTCTTTCCAAAGGAGATACATCATCTTTCTCCCAACAGAGACAAACATATACAATATTATAGAATGCATGATTATAAACATCTCAAAATTTTCTTTCATCTTCTCTTTAATAGTTTGAGGATGGAAACCACGGGACTAAAATAAAGTAACTTCTCTAAAAATTCATCACAACTATCTACTCGTTATGTCTACTGCTTGATATATTTCAACAATGAAGGGTGAGATTCACAAGTTTAGTGAATTAAATTTACTAGAAGTATTCGATTTGTATACTTCTATTCACATTTCAATCATTACTAAATCAACAATATTAATCATTTATCTCTTCTCATACAATAATTCAATCATTTATCAATCTCTTCTTAAATCAATCATCAAGCTATAATATTTCAAGTAAATATATCTCATATATCAATCGTATCAATATTTTTCTCATATATTAAATCAGCTCAACATTTTTATTTAAATATCTTTATCATTATTTTACTATCAAAATTTACCTCATCATAAGGTTTACATCATAATATCAATCAATCATATGTTTTTATCATATCACCCTGATTAGGGCATGTAAATGCACTTCAGATAGAGTTAATTATATGCATTTGTTAAAATTAATTTTGATTATTCATTGAGTTTCTTGGCAAGTGTGGTCCTTTGGAGAATTTTGTGTTTTAGTGTGTTTTGCAGATTTAAAAAAACAAAGAAGCCTTAAACAAAAAAAATATATAAAATATGTCTGAAAGAATCCACAACATCCGGACCAGTTTAGAGCAAGGAAACCAGGTTTCCCAAGAGGAGTGCAACAAAACCCATCATTTTTAGACTGTTAAAGATAAATTGAGCATTTTGCTAAGTCATATTGTTACTAGCAAATGGTGAAAAGAAGTTTCACTAAATTGCCAGAATTTCTCGTGCAGATCAGTCATTTTTGCAGATTAAACTATAGTGATTCAAGAAGAACCAGGAGGTGGTCCATATATTCCCGAAAATATCCAGATGTCTATTTTCTAGAGAATTTTATGGCTCATAAATATGATTTTTCTAGAGAAATCTATGGCAGTTTTAGTAGACAAAGGCCCGGCTATGCGTGATTTCAACGTGGCAGAAGTGAAAGAGCTAGTAAATTCTGAATTTTTAAGGATTTGGACAGCCTTGACAGCAGAAAACACATGGCTTGGATAACAGTAAAATCGAGCTTGGATAGCAGCAGAAGCACACGGCCTGAATAGAAACCCTAAGACGACTTTTTTGTGTACAAAGCTGTCTCCATACAGCTATATATAGGATTTTAGACTCAGAAAACAGGGGGCTGAACAGGGTGCTGAAGAGAGACACATTGAATTTCTATAGAGTTGTTGTGATTATGTATTATCGGCTAGGCTAAGTTTCAATCAAGGTGAAGAGATGAACTCTTAGACATAGTGGGTTTGGCTTGTATTTAATCTAGTATTTGTGTTTTTAACATTGAATAATTATTTTGAGCTATTCTTTTTATATAATATTGAATTTGGTGTTTCTGTGTGACATACAATTATGTTTTCTTCTTCCATAGATTTTATTTAACTCCGGTGATTGTTGTTCTTTTTCTCCATATAAGTTCAGTCATGCTTTTCTTACGTATGGAATTTAGGATACAATTAATTTCGGTATATTAATTATACATGCTGGTCCTTTATTGCGTTATTGTCTCTGGATATATCGTTGATTTAGGATATCATATATGATTGACCGTTGCATTACTTATAAAAACAAGAAGGGGATTTCTCATAATAATTTACAAAAGAATATTTTTGGTGTTTTCACTATTATTTTTCGATTACATATCTGGGATGTGAAATACGTAGTTGAGTTATAATTACTGAATTGATACAAGTTGAAGCTATAAAATTTAGGAGGGATTCTTGGACCCTTGTGTTACTCATTATTGATTTTCTTTAACTTAATTCAATTGTATTAGTTAATTCTTAACATTTTCTAAATATTAATTTTTAATTTTGTTTCCATTATTTTTTGCTTGAGACTTTGATTGTAGAACGTTCTCTTCATGGGACTGACACCCCATTCTATATTGCTGCTACCGCATAGTACTTTTTGGGCGTAATTCAAAATTTGGCGCCGTTGCTTGGGAGAGCATCAGTCTACGAAGATGTTTTCAGGTACTGTCTTCTGAACTCTTTCTTTTTGTTTCTTTTTAATTCTAGCTTTAGTTTATTTTTCAGTTTTGTTTTATTCAAGAAAAAAATTAATTAAAAATTAAAATAAACAAATAAAAAGAGTGTTGGTGGTATATGCATTGGGCTAGAGATGAACACGGACAATTGGTTAGAATCCTTTAGTTAGAATACCCACCAAATTACACTAAGAGTGAAACGGGTTCAAACACAAGCTCTAACACCCTGAGCAATCACGAAGATGACCCTGTTAGGACCCTAAATGACTACCTTTATACCACACGCACATCTACACCATCATGCATCATGTTTCCGCTAAACACACCATATACAGATTTTAAGCCGGGAATGATAGCATTGATACTCACCTTCCACGGTTTAGAAAGTGAAAACCCTTATGTTCACATTAGGGAATTAGAGGAAGTGGTGGCCACGTTTCATGGTAGACCTAAGGCTATTAACTAAGTTAAACTGAGGTTATTTCTTTTTTATTTAAAGGACAAAGCAAAGAGTTGGCTATACTCTTTGCAGTCGAGGTCTATAGGTTCATGGGAAGAAATGACACGAGCATTTTTCAATAAATACTTCCCACTTCACAAAACTAATAGTCTAAGAAGACAAATTTTAACCTTTACCCAAAAGGATAGTGAGATATTATATCAGGCATGGAAAAGGTATAAGGATTTGTTAAATAAATGTCCACACCATGGGTACGAGAGTTGGTGTATAGTTAGTCATTTTTACGAGGTACTTACAAGTAGAGAGTGTTAATTCATAGAGATGATGTGCAACGGGGACTTTTTGGAAAAGGACATCGATGATGCAATTGAGTATCTAAATGACTTGGCTGAGAAGGCCTACAATTGGATAGGCCCAATGCTATTGAAAGCAAAAATAGAGCAAGACCGGCTAGGATCTACCAACTTAGGAAAGAGGATAGCATGAAAGCCAAATTAGAGTGAGTAACTCGAGAGTTAGAGGCACTTAAGACCCAAGATGGTAGACTCACACATACTGTTGTAAGAGTCGAGTCATAAAGTGCTTGTTTCATCTGTAGGGGAGTGGAATACTTAGCTCCAGATTGCCCAACTTATGCAGAGATGAGAGGGGTTTTTGATGAACAATGTAACACCTTAGGGATTTATAGGAAGACTCATAATCCTTTCTTCAATACATATAATCCTAGTTTGAGTAACCACCCGAACTTTAGCTAGAGGCCCGACTCAAACCAAACCACACACGAACATACACAACCACTTGTGTCATACCCTGCAACCTCAAACAATGCGCAACCTAATAGAATCCCTTTAGAGGAAAAATTAAACGCATTTATGGAGTCACAAGGTAAAATTATTCAGAGATTAGAAACTGTTGTGACACAGGCAATGGAAGAGAACAAGGAAATTAAAAGTTAAATAAGTAAGCTAACAAGTTCTCTTACAGTGTAAGAACGAGGCAAATTCCCATCTCAGCCTCAATTAAATCCAATGGGGCAACATATGGCACCAACCTTTACTTCAGATTTACAAAATATCACTGAGGTCAATGCCATAACTACTCGGAGTGGTAAGGTGTTAGATGGACCAAGTTAGATGACGACCATGAGCACCTCTCCAAGCACCAAGAAGAACACCCCCAAGACTGAAGTCCCTTTTCCCCAAGCGCCTCGACCAAAAGGAAAAAATTTGAAAATACAAGGTGAGATCCTAGAACATTTGAAACAAGTTAAGATTAACTTGTCTTTACTTCAGGTGATTAAATAGGTACCAACCTATGCAAAGGTGATCAAGGATATGTGCACCATTAAAAGGAAGCATCAAGTTAAGAAGACTTCGTTCTTGACTGAGCAAGTGAGTGTGGTGATTGAGCAAAAGACACCGCTTAAATATAAAGACTCAGGGTGTCCCACGATCACCTGTCAAATTGGGACTCATGACATTGGTCAAGCTTTGCTGGATTTAGGAACCAGTGTGAACCTAATGCTTTTACACTATCTACTTGCAACTGGGTCTAAGAGAGATCAAACCCATATCTGTGGTATTACAGTTGGCTGACCGATCGACTAAGCAACCAAGGGGGATAGTCGAAGATATACTGATACAGATAGATAAGTTCTACTATCCTGTTGATTTTCTCATTTTGGATACTCATTCTGTGGTTGATATGGAGTCTAAAGTTTCAATCATTTTAGGAAGACCTTTCTTGGCCACCTCTAATGCTCTTATTAATTGTAGGAACGATCTAATGAAGCTTTCTTTTGGGAACATAACTCTAAAGGTCAACCTTCTCAACATCGAAAGAAAACCACATGATGATGATGATTGCTATCATACTTATATGATAGACACACTGATCCAAAAGGAGGCTCACTTGAGCAAAAATTCAGAATCTTTAAAGTATCTCCTTGGTATTTATGATTATGAGAGTTCACTTTATCTTGACTATATTTTCGATGTTTCTGCTGTTTTAGGGTCAAAGGATAAAGGAGAACAGAAATGAAAACCAAGCTTTGAGGAGTTACCAAGGGATAGAGAGAGACCTAAGCCATCTGCTGAGGAGACTCCAAAGGTCAACTTAGCGACGCTACCTGAGGGACTCAAACATGCATTCTTGGGATCAGGTGATACCTTTGCTGTTGTTATTTTATCTATACTTAGTGATTCACAAGAAAACAAATTGATTAACATGTTAAATGAGCATAAAGCTGCATTACGATGGACTATTACTTATATTAAAGATATTAGCCATTTGATATGTTCCCATAGGATCCATTTAGAGGAAGGAGCTCACCCCCGTAGAGACCTAGAGACGACTTAACCCCACTATGAAAGAAGTCATGAAAAAGAAAGTTTTAAAGTTATTAGATGTGGGTATCATTTGCCCCATCTCTGATAGTAAATAGGTTAGCCCGACTTACCTAAAAAGTCTTGGGTAACTGTGGTAACCAACTTGGAGGATGCTTGTTCCTACCATGGTAGTGACAGGGTGGCACATGTCCATAGACTATAGAAAACTCAATTCTGCCACTCGTAAGGATCTCTTCTCACTTCTATTTTTAGACTGAATATTAGAACGTGTAGCTGGCCATCCCTTCTATTGCTTTCTAGATAGGTATTTAAGATATTATCAGATAGAGATTGCATTAGAAGATCAGGATAAGACTACGTTCATATGCCCATTTGGTACTTATGCATTCCGACATATGCCTTTTGGATTATATAATGCACCAGTTACATTTCAAAGATACATGATGAGTATATTTAACGATATGATCAAAAAATTTATGGAAGTCTTTATAGATTATTTGACTGTGTTTAGCTATTCTTTTGATTCATGCCTACTCCATTTACAAGCTGTTTTGAGTAGATGTGAAGAAAAAGGTCTAGCGCTTAATTAGGAAAAATGTCATTTCACGGTTCCCTCTGGACTAGTTTTAGGGCGCATAATTTTTGAAAATAGAATTGAAGTGGATAAATCAAAAATAAAATTGATCTCTAAATTGCCCACACCCAAAACTTTAAGAATGTTAGATCTTTTATTGGGCATGCTATTTTTTACAAGAGGTTTATATAGAGTTTCTCTGCTATATCTAGACCATTGTGCAACCTTCTAGCTAAGGAAGCCATGTTCAGTTGGACACAAGAGTGTAAGGACACTTTCTGAATACACATTGATAGGCTTACGTCCGCCCCCATTATGCAGTCACTATATTAGAATTTACCATTTGAGATTATTTGTGACGTGAGTAATTATGCAGTGGGGGCAGTTTTGGGATAACGAAGGGAGGGGAAGCCCTTTGTTGTATACTCCGCTAGTAGAACTCTTAATAATCCACAAATGAATTATTTCACTATTGAAAAAGAATTGCTAGTGGTAGTCTTTTCCCAAGATAAATTCTGTGCTTATCTGATTGCTACACCTATCACTATTTTTACTGACCATGTAGCCATCAAGTACTTTCTTTCAGAAGGATGCTAAAGCAAGATTAATTAGGTGGATTTTACTCTTGCAGGAATTTGATTTAACAATTAAGGATAAAAAGGGGTGGAGAATATGGTGGCAGATCACTTGTCTCGCTTGGAGTTCAATGAGTCCGCTGCTAGGCCACCCATCGGAGATGACTTACACAACGAACTTCTGTTCACCATA
Organism: Bretschneidera sinensis; assembly: GCA_023935145.1. Classification (NCBI taxonomy): domain Eukaryota; kingdom Viridiplantae; phylum Streptophyta; class Magnoliopsida; order Brassicales; family Akaniaceae; genus Bretschneidera; species Bretschneidera sinensis. The sequence continues at coordinate 72,026,682 of CM043702.1, read as the reverse complement.
AGCCAAGTACTATGGTATGCGCATATTGCAAATTACTTGGTTTCCAGAGAATTTCCATCCACATAGAGTGCGCAAGATAAGCACAAATTTTTAGTCAAGTAAGAAATTTTTATTAGGATGACCCTTCTCTTTATAAGAATTTCCCTGACCAAATTATGAGGCATTGCATCCCTGCGATTGAGATTGATAGTGTCTTACATTTTTGTCATAGTTCAGCTCGTGGTGGTCACTTTTCTATGAAAAAGACTACTGCAAAAATTCTATAGTCTAGATTATATTGGCCTTCTTTGTTTAAAGACACTAACAATTTTTGTCGTTCTTGTGATAGATGCCAAAAGCTTGGTGCTCTGTCTTGAAGGCATAAGATGCCCCTTAACTCGATTCTTGTCATTGAAATATTTGATTGTTGGGGGATTGATTTTATGGGACACTTTCCACCTTCCTTTGGGTATCTATATATCTTGCTTGCAACGGACTACGTGTCCAAACGGGTAGAGGCTGTGGCGTGCTAAAACAACAACAACAACACTGTTGTCAAATTTCTTAAGGAAAATATTTTCTCCAGATTTAGCACGCCTCGAGCTATGATAAGTGATCAAGGTACTCGTTTCTGTAACCATTCGTTTGAGGCTTTGATGCACAAGTATAGAGTGCATAACAAGGTCGCTAACGCCTTCCACCCACAGACGAATGGCTAGGCTGAATTGGCAAACCGAGAGGTGAAACAAATATTGGAGAAGATAATGAACCCAAATAGAAAGGATTGGTCTTTGAACCTTCCCGACGCTCTTTGAGCTTACCGTACTGCCTACAAGACCAACCTTGGGATGTCTCTATACCGGCTTGTCTATGGAAAAGCTTGCCATCTACCGGCTGAGTTAGAACATCATGTTTATTGGGCTGTAAAGAGCATTAACTTTGATCTTAATGATGCAAGAATTCATAGGAAGATTCAGTTGGTTGAGATTGAAGAGTTGCGAAATGATGCCTATGACAACTCTAGAATTTATAAGGCAAAGATAAAGGCGGCTCATGATAAGAAAATTCTGAGTAAGCATTTTGAGCCCCATAAACGAGTCCACTGACTCGGTCTCAAATGTGCTTCCAAGTGTAGAAGTGTTAAATTGTATCAAGGATAAGTCCAAGATCGTATTCCACAAGGACAAAGGCTTATCAAAATAGTTGTGAAATTTTGTTGTAAAAAAAACATATTGACTATGAGAGATAAAACAAATAAAATGGAGTGTAATGTGAGGAATCTAGAAGATGAATTTGGAATAAAAAGTGTGAAAGTAATTTTAGTAAAAATTAAATCAAAGAGGAAATTAAAGTTTATGTCTAAGAGGCAAATTACCAAACACTTGGGTTGGGTATGAGACTTTCTTTGTTTCGGTTCCTAGATAATTTTGTCATCTACCAATCCAGTCAAGGCATTGAAAAACGGAAGATAAAAAAATGTTATGCTCAGGTTTTGCAATATTTTCCAAAGGGATTCACTATTTTACTAGCCAAACACACATTATAAATCAACTGAAAGAAGCCTTGATAATTTTCAAGCGTTTGTTGTGCCTTACGTCAACAAAAAATCAAGAGCAAGAGTTGCAATCTATTTTCAATTCGAATCTAACTAGCAAAAGTGTGAAATCAACATTTATTAACAAAATATTGCATTAAACTAGAATCCAAGATAAATCGAATCTTATTCCACAACCCAAGCTTAATAAATTAGCCACACATAATATTTCTAATAACAAAAATAAATCTAAGTAGAGCCATTACCAAATCTGAGAGCAAAAGAAATCAAAATAAAAATAAAACCACACCTGATAAAAAGAAAACTCCAGAAATAAAAATGAAGAAGGCCAAACATAAATGAGAGGTCACCGTTCAGCAAGAAAATCTAGGAGAAATGAAAACTAAAATGCTGTCCAGTACACGAAAAGCGAAAACTGAATGAACTGTGCTGTAGGAAAAAGACTAAGAAAGTAAAAATAAATCCAGCCGCACCATGTGAGAGAGACCCCTGGAGGCTTTATATTCATCTGTTCCTTTCCTCTCCCACTGAACTACTCTGTATTCTCCACTGCGTGAATTGCTTGTGAGGCCACTATCCGCATGAACTGCTTGTGAGGTCACTATCTGCGTGAACTGCTTTTCTTCCTTTTTTCCAGCCCGTGTGTGATATGCTCTGCCTTTATGTCGCAAGTCTAACTGGTAGCTCTTTTCCAAGAATGCCCTAAAGCAATTAGGATTAAGTGTTTACAATGAGAGGGGTAAAACTGAGATATTAATTCTGATGTGGTTTTACAAACTGCATTATAAATCATTTTAAGTGGAAAATATCAGAATTTATCAATGAATCAAATACTAAAAATCGTTGCATAATTAAGTGCTTAATTCATTTTTGGTTAAACAATTTATTCAATTTAGCAACCTAATCATGCAATTTTTAACACTTTATCATCCACCTCTATGACTCGAGGCTTTACCTTAATCCCAGCAAGCTAAAATCGAGATGGATCGGCCCGTTCATGATTAAGCAAGTCTTTCCCAATGGTTCAGTTGAGATAGAAGATCCAAAATATGGGAGAGAATTTCGAGTGCATGGGCAACGTCTGAAGCACTATGTGGAGAAAGTAGAGGAACCAGAGGAGATCTCTCTAGTTGCCCCAGTCTACTTTGATTGATGTTCGGTACTTCTATCTATATTATATTTTACTACTTTCTAGTTTAGTTTCTTTTGTTTTTCCTTTGTTTACTTTTATGTTTTGTTTTGTGTGATGCAGGTTTACCTACACTACGTTATTGAAGTTCCTCTCTCCCGTCGGTATGACTTTCTTATCTTTTGGTGACTATGAGGACACTGTCACATTCTTGTTGGGGGTGGTAGCATATGTATGCTTGTTATATATTGTTTTGTGTGAAACTATCATGTTATGTTTGCGAGATTTCACGATTTTGTGAATTGTTGATGCATGATTACAACTTTGTTTTCGTCAAGGTCCAATGACACTATCTTGATTAACACTGACTATTTTTTGGAAACTCATTTCTATGCACATACTAAGCTTTGTGGATTGTTTAGAGAGTGATGCATATGTACTTTGGTTTTTAACCGTGTTTGAAGCACATTTGTTTTTATTGAGTGGAGAGTCTGAGAAAACTAGCATTGTGAACTTTTATTGCCTACTTGAATTTGTTTTATTGCTATTTGAGATGCTTTGTTTGGCTTACCTTACATGTGGAGAAATGATTTGGTTAGTCGTCGAAGCCTTCGAATCCATCATTGACATTTGCGCGGAGTTTTGATCGTCGACAATATTTTGGGAATGATTCTTCTTCCATAAGTTTATTTATTTATATTGTAATTCTCTAAAAGAAAAGGAAAAAAAGAAGAAGAAAAAAAATCATTCTTCTATCAGCTTATTTATCTATATTGTAATTCTCTAAAAGAAAAAGAAAAAAAAAGAAAAAAAAAGAAAATATCAGTTTTTGTTTACTTCAGCTTTCAGTTTGTATTCGAAAGAAGGAAGATTCAAAAATTTAAGGAAGATAATTTGTCGCACCACACTTAGAAGAAAGGAGCTTCAAAACCAAGGCTTATTGATTAACTATTTAAATTTCGAGGCATTATATTGATAAGTTGGATAAAGTGTTCTGAATTGTGTGATTAGTCTATCTTGTTGTCGATTCTTGTTCACTTGCTTATCCTAAATTGCTTAGCCCTTTCACTGAGTGCTTTTATCTGCTTTCCAACTCCATGAGCAAATACCTTGCCTCTTTAAATTGATAAACACTTTACCTGTGAGGATAGTGGAGTTGAGGCTTTTTTCTTGGTTGAATTCAAAGTTTTATGCATCATTGGTTTGTGGTAAGAAGGTTTAGGTTTAGTGCACACACTCACAGTTTCTTAGAAGACATGATTTGAAAATCTCGTTAGCATCTATGAGCTTTGGCCAACATTTGTTTGAATGCTAGATAGTTTTGCAAAACTCTCAGATAAACAACATTCATGCATTGCTGTTTTGCTTGCATCACTAGGTACTAGCAATGAGCTAGTTGGGGGTTGTAATTAGGGCATGAAAATGAACTTCAGATAGAGTTAATTATATGTATTTGTTGAGATTAATTTTGATTATTCATTGAGTTTATTGACAAGTGTGGTCCTTTGGAGAATTCTGTGTTTTAGTGTGTTTTGCAGATTTAAAAAAAACAAAGAAGCCTTAAACAAAAAAATATATAAAATATATTCGAAAGAATCCACAACATCCGGACCAGTTCAGAGTCGGGAAACTAGGTTTCCCAAGAGGAGTGTAATAAAAACCCATCATTTCTAGATTGTTAAAGATAAACTGAGCATTTTGCTAAGGCATGTTGTCACTAGAAAAGAGTGAAAAGGAGTTTCACTAAATTGTCAGAATTTCCCGTACAGATCAGTCATTTTTTTGGATTAAAATGTATCGATTCAGGAAGAACAAGTAGATGAGCCATATATGCTTGGAAAGATCCGGATGTCTATTTTCTGAAGAATTTTTATAAAGAAAGCTATGGCAGATTTAGTAGACAAAGGTCAGACTGTGCGTGATTTTAGCGTAGCAGAAGTGAAGAAGCTATTAAATTCTGATTTTTTTGGGATTTGCACGGCCTGGATAGTAGCAAACGCATGACCTAGACAATAGCAGAGTCGAGCCTGGATAGCAGCAGAAGCACACAGCCTGAATAGAAACCCTAAGGTGACTTTTCTGTTTACAAAGCCGTCTCCATACAGCTATATATAGGATTTTAGACTCAGAGAATAGGGGGCTAAAGAGATACAAACTAAATTTCTAGAGAGCTGTTGTGATTATGTATTATTGGCTAGGCTAAGTTTCAACCAAGGTGAAGAGATGAACTCCTAGACATAGCGGGTTTGACTTATATTTAATTCAGTATTTGTGTTTTTAACATTGAATAATTATTTTGAGCTGTTCCCTTTATTTAATATTGAAGTTGATGTTTTTGTGTGACAGACAATTATATTTTCTTCATCCATAGATTTTATTTAACTCTGGTGATTATTCTTCTTTTTCTCCATATAAGTTCAGTCATGCTTATCTTATGTGTGGAATTTAGGATGCAACTAATTTCGGTATATTAATTATATATGCTGGTCCTTTACTGCGTTATTGTCTCTGGATATATCGTTGATATCATATATGATTGACCGTTGCATTACTTGTAAAAACAAGAAGGGGATTTCTCATAATAATTTACAAAAGAATATTTTTGGTGCTTTCACTATTATCTTCCGATTACGTATTTGGGATGTGAAATACATAGTTGAGTTATAATTACTGAATTGATACAAGTTGAAGCTATGAAATTTAGGAGGGATTCTTGGACCCTTGTGTTACTCATTATTGATTTTCTTTCACTTAATTCAATTTATCATTCAATTCTCAACATTTTCTTAATATTAATTTTTAATTTTGTTTCCATTATTTTTTGCTTGAGACCTTGATTGTAGAATGTTATCTTCATGGGATCGATACCCCATTTTATACTGCTGCTACTGCATAGTAGTTTTTGGGCGTAATTCACACCCTTTCAATTATTTTCTCATGATAGTTGTCTCTCTATGAGTTACATCTGTCTATCATTCATTTCACAATCAATACTAATGCTTTAGCATCTCAATCAATTATAATAAAATATTCAATAAAATAAATGCATGTGATAATATCATTATTCTTTCTTTCTTTATAAACATTTCATCATCACTCCATACTATCTCGTATGGGAATACCAATCTACTATATCATCTGGGAATATCTTACCACATTTCGACATATTTTATCCAGACCAACCATGGTGCTGGTCGATTCTTATGCAATGATCATCAATATACAAGCAGGTATATACAATATCATACAAATCTGAATAATTATTTTTTTCATATAAACTTCCTTTTCATCATAGATATCATATTATCATTTCATATATATATATATATATATATATGTATATATGTATATATATATATATATATATCAATTTCTCTATTACAATCTCGAGAAATTCATTTCTCTTTTCCACATATATTTCTATCAATTATTATTTTCATACAAACAATATCAACTCAATAATTGATTTCAAGAGATATATTTCTCTTTCATAATTCATCAACCTCAGTTTAATAATCTTCATTTATCAATTTATTGTTCATACTTTCTTTCAACTTCATCCAAATTCATATGTCTATTTATCATCCAAACAACATATATATATCATCATATTTTTCATATAACCTTCCAATAATTTTTTCATATTATTAATCATATCAATTTCCATATATTTTTTCTTCATGTTGGTATCGTTTATTAAAAGTAAATCCAACTCATCTGGTAGCACTTAAAGCTACTACTGCATCACTTATTTTCCCTATCTGTTCCTTTCAGCAATTTCACACAGTCGTTGATCACCAATATCTAACCATAATCTCTCTATTAGCATTTCTATTTTATTCTCCAATTCTTCCATAATTCTTACTTTTAAATTTCTATACTCAATTCTAAGTAATTTCATGTATGCATATTTTCAACTATCTTTAAAAATTCAATACTATCTACAGATCTTATTTTCATTCTCTTCAAATTCAAATTCAAAACTTCTTTTTAAGAAATATAGAAGAATAATTTATAAATATTCATTCTTTCAAAAGTAAAATTCACACTATTAGATTTTTCAAAGCTTTCTTTGAATTTCTTTAAAATTTACCATAATCTTCAACAAAATTTCAATCTTTCAACTTTCAATTATCAAAAGTTTCTATCCCAAAGTGCTTAGAAATATTTTTTTGGTATTTTCTAGAGAGAAAGAGTAATTTTAGAAAGAGAGCATTTTTTTTCTTTTTAGAGTAAGAGATGAATTTGTAAACTGAGTTTAACAAAACAACTTGATTTTTATACAAAACCGGTCTAACCCTTGCATGTCAATGAACTTCTGCTTCTGGTGTCCAACGCGACTATGGTATTCTGTGCATGCTTTGGACTGGTTTGAGGCAACCGTTGTTCCCTTCTTTCAGTGCACCTCTTCACCAACAATTATTAATTGTTCCCATACGCATGTGCTATGGTTTTGTTCTAATACCACATAATCTTTTGTTCAAACATCACATGATGGTGGTCCCACCAGAACATAATGAAACAGCACCATTATTCCCATGTTCTTTCACCTTGTAAGGCTTCTTTGGTTTAAAACTAAAGATAAACAATTTATTTGTTGTCACTGCTTAATTATGATTTTGTCATTTGTCTTGTAAAATCAATTTTCATCTTTTCTTTCTTTCAAAAATTTCTAAAAAATTATATTTTCTCCCACAAAATTTTCTAATTATTTTTCTTAACTTTATTTCATATTTTTTTGTTCAAAATTCTTTCATTTCAAACTTATAATTTCATAAATTTCAGTACTTTTCTTCTTCAAAAACTTTTAACTCTTTCCAATAAAATTCTCAATATCATCTTTAAAAAAATTATTTCAAATATATAGTAAAATTTTCATGTATGCATTATTTAATTTGATATGATATCTATCAAATTACTTCGTTACCCTTGCTTTAAGGATACATGTATTACAATGTGTGACCCCTCAGGTTCAATATCTAGTTGATAATAGGTTGTAACTTTTATGTAACAATTGAATCTTATCCAATTGATTAAAACTTTTTTCAATTTTAATTCGAATTAAAATTCCTTTTAATTCTCCATTTGATTAATAATTAATTACAATTAATTTTGAATGACTTTTTCAAGTCATGATTGACACCTACTACTGTATCATGACTACCTAGGCAATATGAATTAATGTGAACTTTTTCGTTGTTAGTTACTCTACAATTCAATCATTTCATTACGTAATGTCATTGATTAAACATAAGGCATGGATTTATTGTCAAGCATAAATTATTTAATCATATGTATCTTGATCTCAAGTCTATAATTTAAATGGTAAAATTAGAAATTCCTTTCTAATTTTCACCCCACCTTGGCTAAAGAATTTCCAAGCTATGAATTAATCTGATCACATAGGATATTTTCCCTCTTTTACTAAGAGTGATGAATCCTCTATTGTACACTCACATAGGATATTCTCTCTCTTTTACTAAAATTCTCTCCTTTTATGACTCATGATTAGAATCACATTTAAGCAACATCAAAGCATGATGACCTTACCCAAGGTATTCATGGTACCTCAAGTCTAAGGATCACTTATACAACTTCAAATTAAGAATTCCTATTGATAGTGAGTAAAATGGCCATTAGAAATTACTTAGTCAAGTCAGTTCGGTGTACCTGTACTGTGTAATAAGAAACTACATAACTTGTTTTAGTGTCTTATACACTAGTTTCCATGAGATTAATCACCATCAACTCCTTAAAGAAAGATAACATGTACTAATCTCTTCGGATTCACTAATGCTCTTCTTAGTTATCCTATGATTTGAAACATTTAATAATAAAGCTTAAGGAAATATATTTAATTATCATGATCTCATCATGGTGCTTATTTTCATTGTTTTTATTTTATGGGCTTTATCATGTAATGTGCATACAGTAATTTGTAATTAACATGATAAATAAGAAAAATGTCATAATTATTATTTATCATCAGTAAATGAATAATATTAATTACAAGTAACATACCCATATATTTAAATGCTATAGGCTTGTATGGCACATTTCTATCATCTAGATTTCAAGACTACAATTATAATGGTGATATGAGCATTAAATGAAATAAGATGACTAACTGTTATAAAAGCCTGCGAAACAATAACTTTTAACATAGAATTTTTAGGGACAACATCGGGACAAAAGGTTGGAAAGCTCGAGAGGATGTGACATTAACCATGAGTACACATAACTGCTAATCCGACTCTTCAATGATCGAGGATAAAACCAAAAGTCGTTTATTTAATTTGGCTAAGGTAAAAGTTGCCACAATTACAAACAACTCTCATAGTAGAGTAAAAGATTTGAACACGTGGCATTCTAAGTACAATTAATCCCGAGAACATGAGGAAGTGGAAACATGGGAGACTCCTTGGGAGAATCAATACAATTGTCCAAGCTTGAAGCATTATAAATAGCAATAGAATAAATAATCTGGGGTACATAGACAATCATCCAACAATCATTTATCTATTTATTTGCATTTACTTTCTTTATTTTTCTAGTCATTTACTTTTCAGTCAATGGAGTAGCTATACTATAGCCATGGTTGTAATTCCCCTTTTCCATTCCCATTTAGTGTCTATCTTGAAGTCATGCTAGAGTCACATTGAAGGCTCAACATTTACTACAACAAGTTCGAGTTCTGTATATGGTATTTTGAGGTTTTAGCCTCGTAAACCTATTGTATTAGCATTATTCTCAATTTCAATATCAGTATATATTGAGTTTTTTGTTACTTTGAACTTGCTACTTATTTTCTTCATTACCTACTAGATTAAATTCATGTCTTTGAATTTATAATGGCATGTCATTAAAGTCCTCTTAATTGAGGTATTACCGGATTCTTCTAGAGAAGTATTATTCCAATCGAGCCCGTTTTAACCTCGATTGAAGCAAAAATTAAATCTTGCACCAATAAGATTTATGGCGACCGCAGTGGAAGTAAATATAGTATACGCCTATCACTAGATTAATGGTGAAAACTCCAATGAATTCCAAAGAAGTTCTTGCTCTTGATGTCTCTACGAATCGCTTAAACAATTTTGATCAAGATATCAGATTGTTCCACTCCTAGATGGATATGTTGGTGGCTAACCAATCCAAACAACTAGACAAATAACTAAATTATAGGGCCAATATCAACGACAGATGGCTTAGTAGTAGACTCAAAGCCAACAACAAAAGGCTAAGATTCTAGAGAAAGTCAACATGTTGATGGATCAAAAACCACAACATAACGAAATTTTCTCTAGAAACAACAAAGATAGAAGATTTTTTTGTGCAGCATGAAGCAGAATCTTCAAGGGCACTCCCTAAAGGAAGTGATTCTGTCATGCCCATAGCCTTTCCTCGATTATTACCTAATAGTAATACAAAAATTCTCACTAGGGATTTGAATGCTATACAGGTAACAAATACAGGAACTACTGCACCAGTAGACCCCCAGGTTGTGCATGTTCCACCTACTAGAGGAAAACCATCAATCGGAGTCCCACAGCCTATTGGAGTGCATACACCACCTAGACTTGCAATTCAAGCACCAGGCTATCCTCCCACCATGCTAAACCATATGGGATTTCCTATTATTTCTCATATTCAGTAGGTTCATCATTGACAACTAGATGTCCAGTAGGGACAGGATCGAGCCAATATCATAGTAGTTCAGTCCAATGTACCATTAGTACAACCAATTCAACTTAATGTACTACTAGTGTAACCCATACCATTGGCACAACCAAATATTTTGGGATAGGTTGGAGTTCGACCTTAACAAATACCACCTGAAAATCATGAGGTGTATCAAGTTTCACCAGTCCCGTCACTTCCAAACCTCAATGATCCTGTGCATTGTAATCTGCCTTACATCCTAGACCAAATATTGCCTAGGTGGCTTGAGTAGTTCAAGTATCTATTTAGGGATGGGATTCATATGATACAGAGGCATGTTTATAGCAAAACTTACATTGACTACATAGACCAATAGTTTGAGTTTCCTCGAAACTACAAAATCCCCAATTTTATGACCTTTTAAGGAGATGATAAGAAAATAGCTCTAGAGCATATTGGGCGATTTATCGTCCAATGTTGAGAGTACTCTAACCAGGATTTCATGAAATTAAGTTTGTTTCCTAATTCTTTGATATGACATGCATTTTTTGTGTGCTACATTAATCTTCCTCAGAACTCAATCATGAATTGGAAAGATATGCAAAAAAGATTTATGATTCAGTTTACTCGAACGAGTGTAGCTTTTTCTCTGGTTGACTTAGCTAGGCTGAAACAACAAACAAATGAGTCTACTGAAGATTATCTTAATAATTTCATGCAGGCTCAAACCAAGTGTAATATTTGTTTACCTGACTCGAGTATGTAAAGCTAGCTCAAGATGGGCTCAGCTTTGAATTTTGTAAGAAGTTCGAAGGAATGGTCTTCCATGACTTGTTTGAGCTAGTAGAAAGAGCCACTCAATATGAGTATATACTGAAGGAAGAATAGAAAAAAATGGTTTCATCCTATAGGACGCATTATTATGATCCCAACATTGAAGTGGAAGTAGCTGAGTTTGTAGGTTAAGAGCCATTTATATGCAAAGCTCTAACCAAGAAACAAACTCAAATGTAAGAGTCCAATAGACCCACTACCACAGTGAGGTTATATTCCTTTGACATAAGTAAAGCATACCAAATTTTTGATTTGTTGTTGTAGCTAACTAGTAGGGCGGAATAAGATGCCATCGAGTGAAGAGCTCCAAAGCAAAAAATTTTCCAAATGGCATAGCTCATTTACTCATTCAACTAATAAATGCGTTGTATTTAGAAATCTTATTAAAGATAAGACAGATTAAAGGATACTCAAATTCTCTGAAAAAGAAACAGAAACAATGCAAGTTGATACTAACCCATTCCCTGATTTGGTTAATGCTAACATGCTTAGTTTGAATATTTCTCAATTATGACAAGAAAATAAAGAGTTTACTAATCCTCAATGTTTCTTTTCAAGAACAAATATGAGTACCTCATGAAAGAAAACTCAACAAAAAACCCTAAAGGAATGATACAAAGTTGGAGATCCTAGAGTTGGACTACTAGGAGAGCCCTCAAGGAAGTTTGACTATTATGTCACATATTCAAAAGCGGTAGGTCCCTTATAGGATGAATGTCAAGACAAGGTAGTTGAGTTGTTCATGGAACAGGTGAGGATAAAAGACCAGGCAAAGGTAGAAGAAAAGAAACAAAATCAAGCGAAAGGATTGTTTCTTTGGTCGACATCAAGCCTGCGAATGGCTAGTGCTCGAGGAAGAAAGGGAGGATATTTACAAAGAAGAGGTCAAGTCACTACGAGGGGAAAACCTTATGCACGACCAAGATTTGATCAACAAAAGGGAAAAACAATACATGTGGTGATAAGGAAACCAAAAACCTTTAAAGTACCGCTTACAGAGCTAATGAAATGGTATCACCTTCATACCAACATGAAGGAGCATCTAAAGCTGAAATTTAAATATGAATCCAACCTAAATTTCCCAAACATGAATCATACCTAGCAGAGACGATGGCTACCCTAGCAGATTACCAAACAAAGATAAGATATGGAAAAAGAACAACTAGAACCATCTTAAAGAGCTATGGAACATAAGAGGCTTGAGAGAGTATTTGAGACCCCTAGCTTAGAGGACGAAGAGGAATTCACTCGAGCTCCGGAAGAATAAGGAAAGAAATAATTCACTAGATCTGTAAACAGGAAGGTGTTCATATTGACTTTCTCAGATGGAAGTGATGATGAAGAGGAAGCGTACATGGAATGAACTCTCACACGCGATAAGGAGTTTATCCAAGTTCCAAAAAGGGTATTTCATATAAACCATGCTATACCATAGGCATCAACAAACCCATACACATTATGAATGTGGGGACAACTAATCAACAAGGCTAGACATCAGGGACTCTAGAGAGTTCAAAAGAAGAGCGAAACCCCGAGGAAGATTCTAACTAATACAGTGATAAGGAGGATCCCCTCAAGGAAAAGGGGCATTCGATGGAAGAAGACTGAGGTAAAGACCCCGATAAAAAAGATCCAGTGGAACCAAATATAACTGTGGACTACAACATGGTCATCATCTTACTATCCTCATTTCAAGCGGTGCATAGTCGGCTACTCGAAGTTGAAGTTGAGGAGGTTGACATTGAGGATATGGGAACATCCAAACAGAAACCTCAAGAGGTGTATGCACATGGAGTGAAAAACTAGGGACGGAGTAGAAGAAGATAGGAGAAGAGACTCACATGATCATTGAGAAGCCCTCTCAAGGTATAACTCAACATCTTAAACCTTTGTATGTTAAGATTCATACATAAGAAAAACATGTGAATCGTGTACTAGTTGAAAATGGTGCAACTGTCAATATATTACAATATACCATTCTCTGTAAACTGAGGAAAGAGAAAAGGATTTGATCCCTTGTGAGGTTTTTGTTTACCATTTCTTAGGAAATACCATCAGAATAAGAGGAGTCATTCTTCTTTAATTAACAGTTGGAAGTCAAGTCATGGTTGCCACATTTGTTTATGGTTGATTCAACTTCATATTACAATGCCTTATTAGGGTGAGATTTGATTTATTCCAATTATTGTGTGCCATCATTATTGCACTAAGCACTTTTCTTCTGGAATGAAAATAATCATGTTGAAACTATATGTGCAAATGATAAGCCATTTATGACTTCTTCAAATAGCATCGAGACAATGTTTAATGAGAAAATTTTGGTTGCATAAAGATATTGAGAAGAGACAAAAATGGGAAGCTAACTGAGATAACCTTGTCCAAGGAAGAACCAGAAAAAATGGCTCTCGAGCAGGTTTGTAAGGATCTATCTAGACCATGCTTGATAGAGAAAAGGCTAGAGATGCCCTTGATCGACTATTGAGTGAATGATGAATAGTCAACTCTACAAAGATAAAAAGAAAGCCATAGTTTTGGCTCAATTGAGGTTAGTCACATATGTGGTTTAACAAAAAGTGATAGATCAACATAACATCGAGAGTATAGAGAATCTCAATGAATTTGGACTAAAAGATCTTGAAACTACCTCGGTTAAGCTTAAAGAATAGAAGCTAGAGACATATGATCCTATGGAAAAAGTCGATTTAAGTGATGGAGAATAACAAAACTAACCTTTATCAGTAAGTTACTTCCCCAACAAGTGAATGAGAAATTTATGTCTATTTTGAGATAGTATAAGGACAAATTCTCTTGGGACTACAATGAGATTCAGAGACTAAGTGAACTGTGGTAGAACACTGACTCCTCATTGAAAAAAGCTACAAACTATTCTAGCAAGTGTCTAGGAAGATGTCCACAGAAGTCATCCTCAAAGTAAAAAAGGAGATCAAGTGTTTGTTAAAAGTCGAGTTCATTCAATAGCTAGATATATAGAATGACTTTCTAATATAGTTCCAGTAATAAAGAAAAATTGTTGATTAAAGGTATGTATGGACTTTATGAATTTAAATAGTGCCCCCTTAAAGATGAATATCCTATGCTAGTAGTTGACCTATTAGTAGATAGTGCGGTTTGCCACTAAGTGCTCTCCTTAATGGATAAGTACTCAAGGTATAATCAAAATTTTATAGCTCTAGAGGATATATATATATATATATAAGTACTCAAAGTATAATTAAATTTTTATAGCTCTAGAGGATATATATATATATATAACTGCCTTCGTTGTCCTGGTAATCTAGGGGAATTCAAGTGGGTAATAATGCTCTTTATATTGAAAAATATTAGAGCAACTTACTTGTGTGCTATGAACCTAATTTTCCATAACATGATTAGAAAATGTATAGAACTTTATATCGATCATATAATGGTTAAATTAGAAAACTTTGCCTCGTATCTCGAAGCTATCTCAAAAGGATTTCAAAGAATAAAGGTTCACTAGCAAAAATTAAATCCTTTGAAATTTGCATTTTGTGTGGATGCGTAGAATTTCTTAGGATTTTTAGTTGTCAGTCGAGGAAATAAAGTCGACCAGAACAAAACTAAAGCAATAATTCAAGCTAAATCTCTTATTAATAAGAAAGAACTTCAAAGGTTCTTGGGGTAAGTGAATTTTCTAAGAGGTTTTATTCCTAATATTGTAGGAAAAACCAAACTATTCTCTCCCTTACTGAAGCTTAAAGGAAAATAAACTTCTATAAGGGAAGAACATCATCAGAAGGCTTTCGAGAATATAATGGAATTTCTTTTGAACCCTCTAGTTTTGATTCCCCTTTGACAAGGAAGACCGTTGAAGCTCTATATATCAGCTACAATAAACTCAATAGGAATTTTGTTAGGTCAGGACAATGAATGTAACTTTGAGCAAGCTATATTCTATTTAAGCTATGTATTAAACTCAATGGAATATAAATATTATTCACTTGAAAAGTTATGTTTAGAACTTTATTTTGCTGTGACTAAACTACATCATTATCTTTTAAACTTTGTGATTCATGTGATTGCTCAAACTGACCTAGTCAAGTATATGCTTTAACGACCCATACTTAGTGGCATAATGGCTAAATGGAGTCTAGCCATAATCAAATTTGACTTAATTTATATTCCTCAAAAGGTTGTTAAGGGATAAGCCTTAGCATATTTATTGGCTGATCATCCTAGTGTAGAATTAGAAATTGCAAAGAAAAACCTTTTTGTAAGGTTGACCCCATGGAAGTTACATCAAAGGAGAATGGAATTGGCATTTCACTTTAGTCCCCTGCTAGAACACAAACAAATTTATCTTTTACTCTTGAGGGGAATTATTCCTATAATCAACCAGAGCATGAAGTTTTAATTATTGGACTCAAAGTAATTATGGAAATGGGAGTCATCTTAATAAAAATTGTAAGATACTCACATCTTATAATCAAGCAATTAGTAGGAGAGTACAAGTGTATGAATGCTATGATGGCACCCTACTTAATACCTACACAATAAATATGTAAAGAATTTAGTGACGTGATTTTACATAATGTTCCTTGAGATATGTTAGCTCAAATGGCTACAGGGCAATGTGTCCCTAGTAATTGGAAAAATAAGTTAGTCAAGCTAAATCGAAGAATGCTTTCCTCTGTAATCGATAGAAAACTTGCAATATATGTCTTTTCCATCTAAGTTTATCAAGATAATGATTAGAGAAAACCAATTATAAACTTCTTGAGGATCCAAATACAAAAGCAAGTAACTTATTGATATTAAAACTTGACATCATGTTATTTTGGCAGAAAATGAGAGTTGTACAAACAAGACGTTAAGGGATTACTTTTGAAGTGCTTAGGAGCAAAGGAATCATTACAAGTCATGATCGAGATTCATAAAGGGATTTGTGGTGCTCATCAATTGGGATTAAAAATGTGCTGGTTAATATGAAGGTATAGGTATTGCTAGCCTTCAGTCTTAAAAGAGTGCCTAGAATATTCTAAGGGCTTTCTAGCATATCAACAGCATGAGAACATACCTCGAGTTCTAGCCAGCCCCTTACATGCGATAGTCAAACCATGGTCATTTAGAGGATAGATCATCGACATAATTGGCAAAGTTTACTCTGCTTCAAGTAAAGGATACGTGTTTGAGTTAGTGGCCATAAATTATTTTACCAAATGGGTAAAAACTAAGTCTTACAAAGAAATTGATGAAGTTCAATTGATTAAATTTGTCCGAGAGATGATAATTCATTGATTTGGAATTCCAAAATATATAATTGTAGATAATACATTAGTCTTTAATGGTCAAAGGGCTTGAGCATTCATGTAGGATTATAGAATTAAGTTAATTAGTTCTAGTCAATATTATGCCCAAGCTAATGTTAAAGCTGACTCGATTAACAAGATTATTAAAAATAATCTAAAAAAGATAATATATTGGAATCATAAAAATTGGATGATTTATTATCTGAAGTCTTATGGGCTTATCAAACATCGAAAAGATCAAGTACTTGGACTACCCCATTTGCCTAAGTATTTTGTCATGATGCAATTTTGCCTATGGAAATAACTGTGAAGTCATTGAGGGTGGCTAGACAAAATGAGTTAAGTGACATTGATTATCATGATTCTATGTTGGCTAAGCTCGATGATCTCGAGGAGGTCCAAGCCAAAATGTTGGATAATATAATGCAACAAAAAATAAATGTTGCAAAGGCTAATAACCAAAGGATTAAGGTAAAATTTTTCATAGAATGAGACTTAGTTTAGAAATTGATCTTTCCACTTGGATCAAAAGATCGAGAGTTAGGTAAATGGTTTTCTAATTGGGAAGGTCCATTTTTAGTGGCTAAAGTTTTAACTGGTAGTGCATATAAACTTGCGACCATTGACGGAAATGAACACAAACTATTTGTCAATGGAAAATATTTAAAACGATACATAGAACAAAAAATGGAAACTAACTTTTATCATATTAAATATAAAATTTGGTACAAGGCAAAATCAAAAGAAAACCAAATTACAAAAAATAATTAAAGATACTTTAAACACAGCAATGGAAGGAGTCTGTTATAAACGTCCATTTCGAACGAATGTAATCTGCTAAATCTACCATATCATTGTTAATTTCCATGATGACATGATGAGCAGATCTAACTTCTCCATGATGAAGAGACAAGGCAGAATAATCTCACTTAAGGTTCTTCTTCTTTATTTATAGGCCTTCCAGTTGGGCATTGATTTGCTCAAGTTTTTGTTCGAGCTATTGGAAATGTTGATGTAACTGTTGTAGCTTGATTTGATTCTCAACAGCTAACGACAACAACCTATCAAAGTCATCACGCAAAATGCATATTGCATAGATTTAATGTTGTAGGAGATGAGATTTCCTCTCTAATAGCCAAGATGCAAGTTGATGTACGTGTGTTTATGCCTTTGTATCATCACAAAGGAACTCCCAACCTTAATCCATGAGCTTCTCATGTTTCATTATAGATGCCATCACCTCAGAAGAAGCTTCTTGGAGTCGAGTGTTAGCCACAGGAAGGCTAAGAAACCTAACCAGCATCGCCTTGAGCTCAAACTCTGGTGGAGAAGCTATCATCTCTTCATCTTCTTCTAAGTAATCCTCAGTAGTAGAAGGGAGAAGCAGAGCTTCTTTATGACCATGGTTAGTTACCTTAAGCTTTCTCAAGGTTAGCTGCCTCTTCAGCAAGAGCCTACATCACCATAAACCATATGGTTATAATAAGAAAAATTATACTAATTTTGGAAAGAGTAAGGATCATTATAAATACCTCAAGTGTTGGAGACTCAACATTTGATTATACACCACTAACCTCTACAGGTTGGGCCATTAGGTTAGGAGAAATTTGTCTTTCAGGGGCCATCTCCATAACCTCTACCCCTATAGCCTCATCCCCTGAGGTTACTCCCATCCACTTATCACCACATATGGCCTCGTTCACAGCCAAGGTAACATTACCATGATTAAAAAGCTATGCCACAACCTTTCTTGCTTCTTTGTCTTCTTCTTCTTTTATTTTCAATTTCTTTATCTCTTGCATTCTCTTCTCTTCTTTTTCTCTCAACCATCTTTTCTCTTCCACCTTTCACTCTCTTGTTTCCTCCTCAATATCCTTTAAACTTCTTCACCCTCATTCTCTTTTATGTTTCCTCTGCCCTCTTATTCTTATTCTCTTTTATCCTTTGTTTCTCCCTTTCTTCTCCTTTTCTCTTCTTAGCTAAGTCTACCTGTTCCTGAGTTGAAGTTGATCGTTGATGTTTTAGAGGTCAATCTCTGTCTTCAGGCTCGGACCTTTGAGAGCTAGAGATAGTCTTTGATTATGGAGACGAACTAGATAGGTGTTTAGCTTTTGTCTTGGAAAAGGTTAAACAAGAAACATATTAGTACAAGCTCTATCAATATCTACGAAGCAAATGAATATAAGGTAAGAGATAACATACTCATTGAAGTAAGAGTCTCAATATCTTTTCCTACAGACTTTACTTTTGCTCCTCTTACCCAATCCATCTCCCATAACTGATTGGTAGAAATAAATGAAGAGATCAACCATCCTCAACTATGTATAGTCAAACATAACTAGGGAGACATATGCTTTCCACCATTGAGAATAGAAGTGGTGTGAATTGCATTCTGTATAAAGCAAAGGCACATGACGGAGCGTTCAACCCTGCTATTAGATCAAGAACTTTATCCTAGGTCAACATAAGTAGCTTTCTAACTCCAAGAAGAACCCATAACATAATATGGTGGCCAAGGAATAGTTTGGACCATACCAAACTGCCTAGCTACCTATATAGGGGAGTAAGCTTCTAAGTCTCTCTTCTGTGGAGCAGAAAAGAAAGTAACTAGTTCCCTAAAGACATAGAAGCTAGCTAAAGTAGCATTAGCCCAGTGACTATTATCTTCATTCGAGGGATCTAAGGTCTTGAATAGGCTCAAACCATATTGCTTATTCCTCAAGAGCATGAATTCAATGTCTATAAAGGGGAATTTGAGCAGGCCATCTAGGCAGTCTTGGAATGAAGGCTGGGGATGTTGAGAATCATAAGTTCCCTTGCAAAATAACTCCACATAATAGGATAATTGAGCAACATCTCTTCTAGCTTCAGTGAATGGAGCTAACACTGGAAAATATACGTAAGCCCATACCTAAAGAAGCCATAAGGGGCAATCCAATGGGAAAGAAAATCCTTTCCTATATATGTTATATATACATCTGTATAGATTGGCTACTACAAATTGTGCTAGGTCAATTGTTCTACCAGCAGCCAGTACACGAGCAATAGCTAAGATATGCTTAGTGATGCGTTTGGCAGATACATATACTAAGTATGTACAAATAAAATACAAATAGAAAGTAATTAATTCTTCTCAAGAAACAGGGTCACCTGTCTGACCCATATGGTCAGAAGGAAGATACTGAAACATATATGAGTTTTCGCCGAGCACACGAACTCTATGTCGTATGTTGATATATGAGGATGCACAACGGTTTCTGTAGATGAAATGTTTAGAAGCACGAACAAATCCTCAACTGGTACGGTGAGCTTCCTAGTTAGAAGACGAAAGCTATTTGATATTAGAGACCAAAAGAGCAGTAGAGCACTTAACAAGGGATGGTTCAAAGCTATATTATACATCGAGGACTGAACTGCCTTGAACATGCATACATCCTTAAACTTTTGAAAGCAGTGAGTAATGACTTTTTTCACCCACACAGGTCATTGATCGCTAACATGATACCAGGATGCTTTGGATGTAACAGAGCATCAAGAGGTCCATGTAAAAGCTTAGGGCCATTTTTGGAAACAGGGACAATCTATAGGATCCAAGAGGTACACGACCCCTAAAACTATTGGAGCTTCACTGAAAAAAGAAGAACCAGTTACAGCAAAACCCATTAAGTTGGGTAGATTCTTAGTATGGACGAACCAACCATTAACTGGAAAGTCCTTAGAGATAATGTTAATAGGCTTCTTGTTAGGAAACCACCCTCAAGATGCTCAAGAAGTGATCTTCCAAATACCCAAGTTTAGAATGACTTGTAATGATCACAACATAAACAGAAATCAAAGAAAAGAAAGAACACAAGCAATTTATTATCGAGGTTCGGTAATAGCCTACGTCCCCGTGAGTTCCTTTGAACTCTCTACACTAAATCAATGGTTCTTTATAATAAGCAACACCCCTTCAAGAACTCACTGGTTCTTGAAGAATGAAAGAAGAAGAAGTAGAAGAAAGTGATAAGAAATAACCCTAGAATTTTCCCAGAAAATTCCCCTTACAAGCCCTTGTATCCAATCTATACTAATCTCTCTTTTTAAACCTCCAGCCTCTCTACAAAGACTCTCTCTTATAGTTAGTGTCTTTGCAGTCTTATAATTGATCTCACTTTAACAATCACATATGTTTCACTTGTTGTTATTTGTTGAGATTGAAGCTAGGTGACCCTTTATATAGTGCACCAATTTCTTGACCAATCTTGAGAGTCAATCTCCACCTTTAGATCTTGAGGACCAATCAACCATAGCCCTTCATCAATCTTAAGTGATCCTGTGCATTTTGATCATGCATCCACGCACCTTTTAAAAGGCTGAAAAAATCAGTATCAGTGTGCCTTCAAGTTGCGGCCTAGAACAGGGCATGCCGCGACCTGGAACAAGGCTGAACTACGTCACACTCTAGGTGCCGCACCTTGGTCAAGCTGATCCATGGCTTAACCTGATGGGCAACCTTCCTGGAGTTGCTACTGGCCACGGAACACAAGGCTGGGCTATAGTGCATAGCTCCAAACTTGATGCTGAACATGTTGAATCTTACTTTGTTTAATCCTTGGACAAAATGCAAAAAATCTCTACCTTTATCTAAGCGATTAAACCCGAACCTTTGTACAGAGAACTCAAGATCCAAACTCATCTTGAGTCATCATTCAACCGACTCCAATCTTAAAAAGTCTAAGGCAATGATTGAACTTACTTAGAGGTAGAACCTTGGTGCCTAAATCTACAGGATTTTCCTCCATGGCTACCTTGTCCACATGAATGCATCCTTCCATAACATTTTCCCGAATGAAATGATACCGAACATCCATGTGCTTTGTCCTCTCATGGAACACCAGATTCTTACATAAGTGTAACGCACTTTGGCTATCTGAATATACCACCACCTGCTCTTTTAGGACCTTAAACTCTTCTAACAACCCTTTGTGCCACATAGCCTCCTTGATGGCTTCCGTTGTCGCTATGTACTCAGCCTCAGTTGTTGAGAGTGCTACCACCGGTTGCCACTGAGCCTTCAAATACCTCAGCAACCACTTCATCCCAAGCCAAAGCTCTTTTCCGGGATTACTCCCAAATCTACTGAGAACACCCATTGCCTAAGAAATTTCGGGTCTAGTGCTTACCATCATGACTATGACTGATCCAACTGCACTAGAGTAAGAGACCTTTTCCATTTCCTTCTTCTCCTCATCCATTTCAGGACATTGTTTGCTGGAGAACTTGAAGTAACCAGGAAGGGGAATCTTCACTGGTTTATCATCTTCCATAGAAAACTTGTATAACACCTTTTCTATGTAGGAAGACCGAGAAACTTTAAACCCGTTTCACTCCCTTTCCCCAATTCTTCTCATCCCGAGGATCTTTTATGTAAGGACAAGATTCTTCCTCTCAAATTCCTCACTGAGTTGAGATGTCAACCTTTCCATCCTCTCCCTGTTGTTCCAAACCAACAACATATCATTGACATAGACGAGGTAATCACCACTTCATCTACCTTGTGTCCAGGTGAGAAGGTTTTTGTAAAATCTATGCCTCCTCTTTGCGTGAACCCCTTCACCACCAGGCTAACCTTGTTCCAGACTTCATCCCCTAGAGGGTTCCCTTTTTTGATCTTGTAGGTCCGCTTACAATCCACAACTCTCTATTTTTCTGGTTCGGGCACCAACTCCCAAGAGTTGTTCTTCCTCAAAGAAGCCATTTCTTCCTCCATAGCTAGTAGCCACTTTGACGAATCCTTACATTCCGTGGCATCCATGTAAGTTTCTAGTTCAACCATCCCTCCTTCTAAATAAGGAGATGCTACATTAGCATCCACAAACCCATATCTCAAAGGTGGTCTAACCACCCTCCTTTCCCGGTCCCTTATGAGCTGATAGTCATTCTGACTTACTGCATCATCTCTTTCTAGTTCAGCCTCCTCTTGAGTGTCCTGAGCTTGGCCTTTATCAATGGGCTCTACCTGGTCTGAACCCTCTTGCCTTCCTTGCTCTATCTGAACTGAATTCTCCTTGATGCTATGCTTCACAAATTTCGGACTGGTTTGCTCACTATCCCCTGCAGGGTTAGTTTTCTCCAAGTAGGGAAATAAAAATTCATTAAAAATAACATCCCTACTTATTATGAGTTTAATTCCTTTTTGTTCTAAGGACCACAACCTATACTCCTTAACCCCATCACCATACCTTAGAAACACACATTTTCTAGACCTTGGGCTAAGTTTATCATCCTTTTGATGTGCAAACGCAGCACACCCTAAAGTTCTAAGGTTGCTTTACTCAGGGGGTTTTCCACACCACATCTCCATAGGAGTCTTAAGGTCTAAAGCCCTAGAGGGTGATCTATTAACCAAATATGCAGAAGTTGACATAGCTTCCCCCCAAAAACATTTTGGTAAACCGGATCCAATTAACATGCACCTAACCTTTTCCATAAGGGTTCTATTCATCCTCTCAGCAACTCCATTTGCTGAGGAGTTTTCACAATCGTTCTATGTCTTAGAATGCCATTTAATTCACAGAATTTATCGAAATCCTTATTAAAAAATTCTAAGCCATTATCGGTTCTTAACACCTTAACTACCCTGCCAGTTTGAGTCTTCAGTAACTTTTTCCATACCATAAAATTATTCAAAGCATCTGATTTATTTTTAAGTAAATAAACCAAAACCTTTTTTTGAATAATCATCAATTAAATACAGAAAGTAACGATTATCTCCCTGTGTTGGTGTTCTTGTTGGTCGCCAAAGATCCGCATGGATGTAGTCAAGAATCCTCTTAGACTTGTGCACTCTGGTGTTGAAGCTAACCCAATGTTGCTTCCCAAGAATGTAACACTCACAGAAATCAAGTTTCTCTATCTTGTCACCACCAAGTAGACCATCCTTACTAAGAACTTGCAGGCCCTTTTCGCTCATATGTCCTAAGCGAGTGTGCCAAAGGGCTGCCCTATCCATCTCAGCCATCAAGCTTGCTGCTTGATCCTTGATTTCTATCTCTTCGATCATCTCATAGAGACCATCCTTTATTGCTGCTTTGATCACTATCAAAGATCCCTTGGTTACCTTGATCTTTCCTCCCTCTACTTTGTATGTGTACCCCATGGAATCCAACTACCCCAATGAGATCAAGTTTCTTCTCAAATCCAGAAGATACCTCACATTTTGCAGCAGCTTTGTGACTCCATCAAACATCTTCAATTGGATGTCTCCTATCCCCCTCACTTGGAAAGAAGTATCATTCCCCAAGAAAACCTTTCCGTTATTGGTTTCCTTGAAATTCTTGAACCAATCCTTATGAGGGCACATGTAATAAGTGCACCCGGTATCCAAGATCCATTTCTCATTGCCTTGCCTCCTACTCACATTCGAGTACACAACAAGAACATCATCTTGTTGTTCTCCTTTGGTAACTGAAGCCTCTCCATTCTTGGTATGGCTTCCTCTCTCATCCCACAATATCTTCTTGCAATCTTTCTTGAAGTGACCCTTTTTATTACAGTAGAAGCATTGCCTCTCTCCAAACTTCAGTTTGGAATGCAATCTCCCATGGCTCTGCCCTCTACCCTTTGATTTCTCCTGGTAGTTACCATGAATGTTACTGCCATTCTGTGTTGCTGGCCTTCCTCTAACGAACAAACCTTCTCCACTTGATGTTTCCCTCATCTTGGCTTTGAAATCATGAGCCCTTATAACATTGATCACAATTTCCTTAGTTAGTGTATCTCTTCTATATTCAATAGCATTAATCAAACTCTCAAAATAATCAGGAAGAGAATTTAACAACATAACAGCCAATTGTTCATCCGGCAATGTTATACTACAACTAGCCAAATCTTGAACTAGTTTATTAAATACATCAAGATTATCTTGCAACTCTTTATTACGATCCATTTTAAAAGCAAAGATTCTTTTAAGAAGATAAATTTTATTTGGGAGACTTTTGGTAAGAAACAACTCATCTAGTTTCTTCCATATGACAGCTGGATCTTCCGAGTCTCCGCACTTCCTTATGACACTATCCGAGATGTACAGAAAGATGGTGCTATACTCCATCTTCTTCATCTCAATCCGCTGGTCTTCCGTGATACTTGCTGGAAAAGTGTTATCTTCTCCAATCGCCAAGTCCACATTTTGTTGCATAAGAACAACCTTGATCTTCTGATTCCAAAGGGCAAAGTCTCCCTTTCCATCAAACTTCTCAACAATGAAGTTCGAACCCATATTGTGGAGAAAATCCCAGATTTATACAGCACCCACAATTTCTTTCCAACTTCTTCTAAATCTCAAGAACACGATCGAAGATTGATCTCAATACCGTTCTTGAATCACCCTCAAGAACATGATCAAATATTGATCTTTACTTCGTTCTTGAATCACCCAAGAAGTTAATCTTTGATTCTTGGAGTCTTGCTCCGATACCCGCCAATCTTGGCCTTGGATACCTCTATTCCAGCTCTGATGCCCGCTCACCAAAGCTCTTATACCATTATTGTGGTATCTCCTCTAGCTCTGAAACCATTGTTGGGAAACCACCCTCAAGATGCCCAGGAGGTGATCTTCCAAACACCCAAGTCTAGAATGACTTGTAATGATCACAACAAAAACAAAAATCAAAGAAAAGAAAGAACACAAGCAATTTGTTATTGAGGTTCGGCAATAGCCTACGTCCCCTTGAGTTCTTTTAAACTCTTTGCACTAAATCAATGGTTCTTTACAATCAGTAACACCCCTTCAAGAACTCATTAGTTCTTGAAGAATGAAAGAAGAAGAAGTAGAAGAAAGTGATAAGAACCAACCCTGGAATTTTCCTAGAAAATTCCCCTTACAAGACCTTGTATCCAATCTATACTACTCTCTCTTTCTAAACTTCTAGCCTCTTTACAAAGACTCTCTCTTGTAGTTAGTGTCTTTGCACTCTTACAATTGATCCCACTTTCACAATCACATATGTTTCACTTGTTGTTATTTGTTGAGATTGAAGCTAGGTGACCCTTTATATAGTGCACCAATTTCTTGGCCAATCTTGAGAGTCAATCTCCACCCTTAGATCTTGAGGACCAATCAACCATAGCCCTTCATCAATCCTAAGTGATCCTATGCATTTTGATCATGCATCTACACACCTTTCAAAAGGCTAGAAAAATCAGCATCAGTGTGCCTTCAAGCAGCGGCCTAGAACAGGGCATGTCGTGGCCTAGAACAGGGCTGAACTACCTCACACTCTGGGCACCGCACCTTGGGCAAGCTGGGTCATGGCTTGACCTGATGGGAAACCTTCCTAGAGTTGCTGCTGGCTCCAGTGCACTCTAAACCTGATGCTGAACATGTTGAATCTTACTTTGTTTAATCTTTGGACAAAACACCAACACTTCAAATAGAGAAATCCTTGGTCTAAAGAAGAATGGAAAAGTCATTTTGTGTGAGCTAGAAACTTAGTATTGGTTTCTTGTTCAAGAGCCTAAAAAGAAATCGCACCCTTACCCTTACAAGGAGAAGGTACAATGGTGCAATGGGGTACCTGTTCAGGAGAGGCTTCTCCAATATGGATATTCTTTCCTTTAGCATCCATTGATTAATTCGAAGGAAAAATGGAACAGAAGTTTGAAGCTACAGAAGGAATTTGAGAATACTAGGGATTGCAAAGAGAATCAAAAAAGGTAATAAGGTATTTATGGATTATGGAAACATAATTGATTAAAATCCCTAAGGTAGTAAAAGATCCTATTCAATTATGCTCAGTGCTTCTCGCCTTCGAACCAATCGCGTACGGGGGTAATTTTTTATACCAAAAATAATTTAATATGGTGGCATACTCTGAATGGGCCATATATAAAGGCCCTAGCATATAAGAGAGAATACGGTTGGGAAGAGAAGATGCGTGATATAAGCATTAAATGAGATAAGACGACTAGCCATCAAAAAAGCCCACGAAATAAGAACTTCTAAAAGAGAAGTTTGAAGGACAACATCGAGACAAAATGTCAGCTCGAGGACTAAAGGCTAGTAAGCTTAAGAGAATGTGACCTCAACCTCGAGTACAAATAACTACTAATTCGACTCTTCAAGGATCGAGGATAAAACCAAAATCCGTGTACTTAATTTAGCTAAGGTAAAAAGTGGCCACAATTAGACACAACTCAAGTAGTGGAGTAAAAGATTTGAACACTTGGCATGCTAGGTGCAATTAATCCAGAGAACATGAGTAATTGAAAATGTGGGAGACTTTTTGGGAGAATCAATACAATAGTCCAAGCCTGAAACATTATAAATAGCAACAGACAATCATCGAACAATCATTTATCTATCTATCTACATTTACTATCCTTTATTTTCCAGTAATTGACTTTCCAATCAATAGAAGTAGCTGTACTGTAGCCATAGTTGTAATTCCCCTTTTCCATTTCTCGTTCTATATCTGTCTTAAAGTAAAAGTAAAGTCACATTTAAGACTCATCATTCAATACAATAAGCTTAAGGTTTATATATGGCATTTTGAGGTTTTAACCTTGTAAACCTATTGTATCAGCATTGTTCTCAGTTTCAATATCAATATATATTGAGTTTATTGTTACTTTGCTATTGCTACTTATTCTGTTCATTACCTACTAGATTAAATTATTGTCTTTGAATTTATAACAACATATTATTAAAGTCCTCTTAATTGAGGCATTAACAGACCCTTCTAGAGAAGTATTGTTCCAATCAAGCCCACTTTAACCTTGATTGATGCATAAATTAAATCTTACACCAACAATTAGAAACTACTCTAAGCTCGATGATGAACTTCTTCATCCAAACCGCTTCTTTTGTAGCTTAAGATGCAAAAATATATTCAAAATCAATAGTGAGATATGCAGTTGTTTCTTTCTTACAACTCTTTTAACTCACAAAGCCACCATTCAAAGTGAATAAAAATCCAGAAGTGAACTTTCTATCATCCACATCAGACTAGAAGTCTTAATCAATATACCCTTTCATTTTAACTCACTTCCTTCATATGTGATGAACAAAATTTTAGTCCTTTTTGAATACTTAAGAATATTCTTCATAGCAACCCAATGTTTCAAATTTGGATTTGATTGATATTTGCTAGTAACACTTATAGCATTATCAGCTCTAGTACATAACATAGCATACATGAGACTTTATATGGCTGAAACATAAGGGATTTCACTCATGTTATCTGTCTTTTCAGGTGTTTTTGGGAAAATCTACTTAGAGAGATGTATTCCATGTTACAAAGGTAACAATCATTTCTTGGATTTTTCCATGTTGAACCTCTTTAACATTTTATCTATATATGTAGATTGGGATAAGCCAATCATCATTCTAGATCTATCTCTATGGACTTTGATTCCCATAATATAGGATGCTTCTCCTAAATCTTTCATGGATAAGTTCTTTGAAAGGCAGAGTTTGATTGATTGTAACATACCGACGTCATTTCCAATGAATAGTATTTCATCAATGTACAATATCAAAAATGTAATTGTGCTCCCAATAATATTCTTCTACATATACGATTCATCTACATTTTTTAGAAAACCAAACATTTTGATTATCTCATCAAATCAGATGTTCTAGCTTTGGGAAGCCTGTTTAATCCATAAATTGATCTTTGTAGCTTGCACACTTTGTGGATAATACACCTAGATGAAAAATCCCTTAGGTTGCTCCATATATATCTTTCTCTATGTTCCCATTGAAGAAGATGGTTTTTGTAGACTGAGGTTTCAACCCAAGAGGGGGGTGAATTGAGTTTTTAAAAACTTTTGCTAATTAAACACAAGTTTATAAAACAGATAACACCACAAGTATAAAAACAAGTAATATATGATGTAAATAAAGAGTTTAAGGAATAGAGGATGCAAACTCAGTTTATAGTGGTTCGGCAATATTGGATTCATTCCGACCCTACGTCAACTCTCTTCAAGGAACCTCCTTGAAGTAATTCACTAAGAAACTTAGTCGTGCAACTTCACGAGTGTTGCACAAACCTTACAATCAATCTCTTCCTCTTGGAAGAAAATCTTTTCTTCTTGGAAGCAAAATCCCTTCCGCTTGGAAGCTAAATCCTTTCCTTTCGAAAGCTAATCTCTTCCTTTCGGAAGCTACTCCCTTTACAATAAATGCTGTAAAGTAAATAGTAGAGAGACAACAACGAAAACTTTTACAATTGAATAATATCTCTCTTTCTATGTAAACTTGAAGAATGGCTCAACAATCAATTTTTCAAAGCTTTTGTGTATCAATAAGTAAAAACTTGAATGAATGTGTATTTTTTTCTTTTTTTTTAAAATGCTCAATAGAGTGAGTTTATGCAGCCTTGATGTAATATGCTTGCTCTTAACTGATTTGGAACGTTTTGGTACAATTTACGCTGAAATCTTGCGTCTTAATGATCATATTTTTTGAACTACCAATAGACTGGGTCAAGTTAAAATAAACCATTTTTAAGGCTATTGAAGGTACCAGTCGATTGGGTATGACTTACTAGTCGACTGGGAACCTTCTACCCAAAGTACCAGTCGACTGGTATGTGTGACCCAGTCGACTGGGGACATACTGTCCTATATACCAGTCTTATAATATAAGTACCCAGTCGACTGGGTTGCTTAACAACCAAGTTTTCATGTTTTGAAATGTTTTAAACTTAAAAACATTTGATTGAAAAGATTTGTTAAAATGCTTTTTCAAAAAAAGCCATAAGACAAGCTTTTTACCTTATCAAGTGAGATTTACAACTTGTTTCAATACCTTAACATATACTAGATCTTCTGTTTTGAGTTGATGTTTGATTCGGGTTGAGTTCATGCACCTTGATCCTTGGTTGAATGTTTTTCTCGCTTAATATACTTAGATAGCACTGTTAGTATAATTAAGGTTGTGTTTTGTCATCATTAAAATATAGGTGAGGGTCAACAATCTCCCCCTTTTTGATGATGATAAAACTAATGAGAGAAAACTGTTTTAAAAAAACTAAGTGTTGGATTTTTTTGAAAAAATTGGGCAGAGTCTCTTCTGTTGTTTGAATAAAAACAACCTGTAAAAGGATCAAAAGAAGTTTATATGCAGTCTAACCAATCAACTCAACATTTATAAACATATATCAAGTTCTTTGGAGCAATGCTCCCCCTAAATCAATGCACTAGTTTGAGTTTACATTAGGTTTTCACATTTTCTCATTTTTCTCCCCTATTTTGACAACAGTAGAAAAGGGGGTAGTAAACCAAGAAATAAGCTATATAGATACCATAGACATGAAGATCATGCATAAAAAAACTTGCACATGAAAATTTGGTATCATTCAGAGTTTGGAAGCTTTCCCGACAAGAACTGGAAGTTTCTATACATGCAGAAGCAGATTTAAAGAAGTTATTCGAATATTAAGAGATATAAAGCATGCAACTATATTACACATTTGTAAAACAAGTAGATGAAATAAGTCTAAGCATGAACCATCTTCATATATAACAATAGTCTATACAAACTAGGCTTCGTACATCAAAGGTGGATAGAAAAAATGACTCAGGGAGTAAGAGAGTCAGAGCCACCACCAGTAAGATCCCGAAGCTCAGCCAGAGAGCCCTCAGTATGCTCACAGTGCAACTCAAAGTCATTTCGAAGAGAGTGGAGGTCGTGATGCATGCTCTCGACTGTAGAGCTCAAACTATGGAAGCCGGACTACATGGTCAGCTGGAGGCTCATGATAGTCTGAAGGAGATCACCATATCCAGCTTGACCAGCACTCGAGTAACCTATAAAAGGTGCTCGATCGTCCGTATCGATAGCAACAGCAACAGCAACATCTGGACCCTCATCCTCATCATCACTGCTATCGTCCTCTCCAATCTGAATGTGCTTCCTGGCCTTGGAGTAGATGAAGCCATCTCGGACTATGCATCCCATATTCTTTAGTGAGAAGATATTGATGATGTCCTTGAGGCCGATGTCCTGAGCTTCGGAGGATGGGAGAGGCTCTCGAAAGTGCTGGAGGATGAGTGTGATGAGCATCTCATAGGGAAGGCATCCAGAGTCGCTCGCTTCACCATTAATCATGTTGGCGAGCAGCAGGGGGTAGATATTGAAGTGGTGCCCAGTTTTAAGGCACCAAAGCAATACGATATCTATCTTAGATAGATACCCCCGACTCCCGAGTCTCGGGTGGATGGTCTAACTCACAATGAGGTTGAACAATTTTGAGTATAGGGGCATGTCACTACATGTGTGAAATGTAGTGGGTCGAAACACATAGTTAGGGTCGCCTCTAACTATCTGACATGCCTTCTTAACCTCGAAATTGTTTAGCCATCCATCCAAACTCCATTGGATCCCTCCCACAGTGATCCTCAAGATGCTCATCAAGGGGTCAGTAGTGACCTCAAACTCCACACCTATAACACTAGTTCTAAATCTCAGAGCTAGTGGACTGTGTTTCACCAAGTTCGCATAGAACTGGTGAATCATTCTCGGATAGTACTTCTCATGTATCTTGACTAATGGGGTCAAGTTTATTACCTCGAAGTTAGGTAATATATCGAAATTACCATGATGAATAGAGTCAAAGTCGACAACTCTACCCGTCATGATTTTCTTGTGCCGAATGATAGAGGTATACCTGTCCTTTGCTACCTAGCTGGAAAACAGAGAATCATCAAGCTTTGTTCTAGGCTTCTTGCTTGATGAGCCCACCATGCCCTTCCCCCGTGAATCTGGAGACGTAGATTTGGTGGACCTTGGCATCATAGGCACATGTGGTCCCCCAACGATGGTTTTAATACGGATTCTTTTGGACATTTTTGAAAAAAAAGAATTTTTGGTAAAAAGGAGTTTTAGGTGGAAATGGGAGATTTCAACCTTAGAAAGTTGAAATGGATGGTGTGGATGAGTAGATCAAGGTGTTTAGGAAGTGTTTTGAAGGTTTTTTGATCAAAATGACGAGATTTTGTAGAGAGAGAAAGCTAGGGTTTTTGAAAATGGCGTAAAAATCTAAAAAAAATGAAGAGCCTATTTATAGAATCACGATACCAGTCGACTGGGGTTAGGGCACCAGTCGACTGGGTCCTTTGCAGAGATGAAGAGTTTTGAATACCAGTCGACTCGATCAATGTACTAGTCAACTGGATGAACTGGCAAACATATACCAGTCGACTGGGTAGTTTATATCAGTCGACTGGGTTGATAACTGAATTTCAAAAATGACTCCAAACAAGGTCTAGTCAATTGGTATAGCCTTACCAGTCGACTGGAAGAATAGGCAGAGACTTACCAATCGACAGGAATAGACTTACCAGTCGACTGGACCCTTAAAAAAATTTCCAGTCTTTGAGTCTTAGCATGAAATTTGTTTATCTATGCCATCTTGAGTGAGGGAGACATTATATGTGGATAAATACTCTTTCACTAGATGTCCAATATGCATTATGATGAAAGCAGAAGCAATTAGACATACAGTTTATATAATCTAACAATCCCATTAACAGTCTAATTCTGCAAAAACTGGCTTCACTTAGAGGTTTTGTAAGAATGTCAGCTATTTGATCTTCTGAAGGTATGAATTCTAGTCTTATATCACCTTTTTTAGCATGGTCTCTTAAGAAATGATGTCTAATTTCTATGTGTTTAGTTCGAAAGGGCTGAATAGGGTTCTTAGGTAGGTTGATAGCACTAGTATTATCACAATGTATAGAAATACTTTTAAAGTTCATGCCATAGTCCTCTAGTTGTTGTTTCATCCATAACACTTGGGCACAATAACTTCTAGCTGCTACATATTCCACCTTGGTGGTTGATAGTGCAACAGAGTTTTCTTTCTTGGAAAACTAAGAGGTTAACATTGCACCTAAGAATTGGCATGTTTCACTTGTGCTTTTTCTATGTAACCTACATCCAGCAAAATTAGCATCTGAATATCCTACAAGCTCAAAAGATGAATCACTAGAGTACCATAATCCTATGGTTTGAGTTCCTTGTAGATATCTAAGGATCCTTTTTACTGCAACAACATACGATTCCTTTGGATTAGCCTGAAATCTAGCACACATGCATATACTGAACATTATATCAGGTCTACTTGTAGTCAATTAAAGTAAAGCTCCTATCATGCTTCTATAGTATTTAGTATCTACACACTTACCTCCTTCATCAAGATCAAGTTTTGTAGATGTGCTCATAGGTGTACCAAGTGGCTTGGAGCTTTCCATCCCGAACCTCTTTAGTAGGTCCTTAGTATATTTTGATTGATTGATGAAGATACCTCCTTTTAATTGTTGATTTCAAGTCCAAGGAAGTAGGTGAGTTCTCCCATCATGCTCATTTCAAATTCACCTTGCATGTACTTGGCAAACTCTTGACACATAAATTCATTAGTAGCACCAAATATAATATCATCAACATATATTTATGTGAGCTTTTGTGAAGAGAGTTGTGTCTACTTTACCTCTTATAAAATTATTGTTAATTAAAAATTTACTTAGTCTTTCATACCATGCCCGTGGAGCTTGCTTCAACCCATATAGAGCTTTAGAGAGCTTGTAGACATGATTTAGAAGACTAGGATTCTCAAATCCAAGAGGTTGCTCAATATAAACCTCTTCTTATATAAAGCCATTTAAAAATGCACTTTTTACATCCATTTGAAATAACTTAAACTTATTAAAGCATGCAAATGCTAATAACATTTGAATAGCTTCTAATCTAGCTATGGGAGCATAGGTCTCATCGAAGTCTATTCCTTCTTCTTAATTATATCCCTTAGCAACTAGTCTAGCCTTGTTCCTAGTTACTATTCCATTTTCATCCATCTTATTTCTAAATACCCATTTAGTTCCTATTATTGTATGATTCTTAGGTCTAGGAACTAGATTCCAAACACTGTTTCTTTCAAATTGATTTATTTCTTCTTGAATGGCATTTATCCAATCATTATCCTTTTCGGCTTCAATAAACGTCTTAGGTTCAATTTGAGACAAATAAGCTACATAATTGCAAATATTTCTAATAGAGGAACGAGTTCTTACCCATTTTGAAGGATCACCAATCACTTGATCAATCGGGTGATAATTTACATACCTCGAATCTTTGGGAAGACTATCCTCTTATCGGCTTGTAGATGGTTGGTCCAATTTGAGAGTTTTCATTTCTTCATTTATTTAAGATGGACTCTCCTTTGGGTCAACAATGGGAGTAGGTGTTTCTGTTCTTGGAATAAAATCTGCATCATCATTAAAAGAAACTTCTCTACTACTAATAGGGTTACACTCATTAAGAGTTACATGTATGGATTCTTCTACCACTAGAGTTCTTTTGTTGAAGACTCTATAACCCTTGCTAGAGGTTGAATATCCTAAAAATATCCCTTCATCGGTCTTAGAGTCAAATTTACCCAAGTTAGTTTTATTGTTATTTAGGATGAAGCATTTACAACCAAATGCACGAAAATATGAGATATTAGGTTTTCTACCTTTCCATAATAGTTTTATCAAGCATAGGCCTAATTAAAATTCTATTCAAGATATAGCCAGAAGTGTTTACTGCTTCAGCCCAAAAGTATTTTGGTAAACTATTTTCACAAAGCATTGTTCTTGCAAATTCTTCTAGAGCTCTATTTTTCCTCTCAACAGCTCCATTTTGTTGAGGAGTTCTAGGAGCTGAAAAGTTGTGATCAATTCTATTTTCATCACAAAGTTTTGAAAAACTTGGGTTTTCAAACTCTTTTCCATGATCATTTGTAATGCTTGAAATACAAATTCCATTTTCATTTTGAACCATTTTGCAAAAGTTTTCAAATTCTTTGAAAGCTTCATCCTTGTAAGCAATAAAGATAACAAAAGTATATCTTGAATAGTCATCAACAATAACAAGAGCATATTGATGGCCACCAAGACTAATAGTACTTATTGGACCAAATAAGTCCATATGCAAAAGTTCCAATGGTATAGTAGTTGAGACTACATTCTTTGATTTAAAAGAAATCCTAGTTTCTTTTCCCATTTGACAAGCATCACATACTTTGTCTTTTTCAAAATTGATTTTGGGAAGTTCAATGACCAAATCTTTTCTTGAAATGATTTTACGCAAATTCATGTTCACATGACCAAGCCTTCTATGCCATAGCCATGGATTTTCACTAATTGCCGGAAAACATTTTTCGTTTTCAGAATGCAAGGATTTTAAATCAACTATATAGACATTTTCATGTCTATGGCCAACAAACTTGATCTTGTTACTCTTGATGTATATAACTGGACAATGAGAGGTTTCAAATGTGACTTTGTTGCTTTTGTCACAAAGTTGACTAATACTTAGTAAATTTGGCTTAAGGCCCGATGATCTTTATTTTTGTGTTGTCTCCAATGGTGACAAGTCCACCATCTCTTAGAGTTAGCTCATTGAATACACTTTTATCACCGGTCATGTGTTTTGAGCATCCACTATCAAGGTACCAACAGTTACCTTTTTTCTTGGTGTGGAGACATATCTACATCACACAAGGATACACAATGGCATGTTTAGGTACCCAAAATTTCTTGGGTCCTTTAGGATTAGTGATTGAAAATATGGTTCCTTTTGGGACCCATACTTTCTTAACAGCACATGGTGATCTATAGACATGTTGATAATGCACAATCCTTGGATGATAGTTATTGAAATTTCTAGGAGTATTTGGTTATGCATGCCTATAATGCTTAGGATAAGAGTTCCTAGGATACATGTTTCTTTTGTGAGGAACATGAATATACATGTCATTTCCAAAAAATGTATGAAGATGATTTCTAGCATACATGCTTGCATTTTCATGAGTATGCTTATTATTTCTAAAATAACCATGATAGTAATTCCTAGGATATGCTTATGCAGGATGCAAGTTTTGATTATGCATATTTTTTCTAGAATGCACATGATGGTTATTCCTAGGATGTGTAAGGTTTCTTGCTTTTCTTCAAGAACCTATGAAACTGTTTGGTGATTAAAGCCATCTCACCATCTTCTTCGTTGCTCTCCGCCTCTTCTTCTGATTCCTCTTCTCTGTTGTATGTAGAGGCTTTTAGAGCAATCACCTTTTTCTTCTTCTCATCATCATTGACAATGGGATTCATTTCTTTCATCTCATATGTCAACAATGACCCAAGAAGTGTCTCAACATCAAGTTTGTCGAGATCTTTGGCCTCCGTGATGGTCGTCTTCTTTGCTTTCCAAGTGGGTGGCAAAGATCTTAAGATTTTTCTTTTTAGTTCAAACTCCTCAATGTTCCAACCAAGAAACTTCAAACCATTAACAATTTGTGAAACGTGAGTGCATTTGAGAAATTGTTTCATTAGGAGACATTCTAAAAGATTAATATTCAGATACTAGCATATAGATTTTTGATTTTTTAACCTCACTAGTTCCTTCGTATATAACTTGCAATTTATCCCATATCTCCTTAGCCAAAATACATGCAGAGATTTTATTGTATTCAGATATATCTCAAGCACACTGTAAAATGCTTGTGGCTCTACTATTGAGAGATATCATTCTACAATCCTCATCATTGTACTCAGTTTTGAGTTTAGGCATTGTACGATTGATTTGTCCAATAGTTATTTCCTTTGATGGAATCCTATGTCTTTCTTCAATGCTTTTCCACAGATTATAATCCTATCCTTCGACAAAGATTTTCATCCTGTTTTTCCAATAGTTATAGTTGGAGCCATTGAACAAATGAGGCCTAGTGTATGAGTGTCCCTCAGAATAGCTATTTGCTGCCATCGGATCAACTCAAGGATATTAAGCCTAAAATTGAGAACTTGGCTCTGATACCAATTATAGACTGAGGTTTCAACCCAAGAGGGGGTGAATTGGGTTTTTAAAAACTTTTGTTAATTAAACACAAGTTTATAAAATTGATAACACCACAAGCATATAAACAAGTAATATGTGCTGTAAATAAAGAGTTTATGGAATAGAGGATGCAAACTTAGTTTATAGTATTTCAGCAATATCGGATTCGTTCCGACCCTACGTCCACTCTATTCAAGGAACCTCCTTGAAGTAATCCACTAAGAAACTTAGTCATGCAACTTCACGGGTGTTGCACAAACCTTACAATCAATCCCTTCCTCTTAGAAGCAAATCCCTTCCTTTCGGAAGCAAAATCCCTTCCTCTCGGAAGCTAAATCCCTTCCTCTTGGAAGCTAAATCCCTTCCTCTCGGAAGCTAATCTCTTCCTTTCGGAAGCTAATCCCTTTACAATAAATGCTATAAAGTAAATAGTAGAGAGACAACAATGAAAGCTTATAAAACTGAATAATATCTCTCTTTCTAGGTAAAGCTTGAAGAATGGCTCAATAATCAATTTTTCAAAGCTTTTGTGTATCAATAAGTAAAAACTTGATTAAATATGTAATCTTTTTTTTTAAATGCTCAATAGAGTGGATTTATATAGCCTTGATGTAATATGCCCATTCTTAACTGATTTGGTACATTTTGGTACAATTTGTGCTGAAATCTCGCGTGTCAACGGTCATATTTTTGGAACTACCAGTCGACTAGGTCAAGTTAAAAAAAACCATTTTTAAGGCTATTGAAGGTACCAGTCGACTAGGTATACTGGGAACCTTCTGCTCAAAGTACCAATCGAATGGTATGTATGACCCAATCGATTAGGGACATACTGTCCCATATACCAGTCTTCTGGTATAAGTACACAATCGAATGGGTTGCTTAACAACCCAGTTTTCATGTTTTGAAATGTTTTTAACTTAAAAATGTTTGATTGAAAAGATCTGTTAAAATACTTTTTCAAAAGGAGGCATAAGATAAGCTTTTTACCTTAAGAAGTGAGATTTACATCTTGTTTCAATATCTTAACCTATACTAGATCTTCTGTATTAAGTTGATGTTTCATTCGGGTTGAGTTCTTGCACCTTGATCCTTGGCTGAATGCTTTTCTCGCTTAATACACTTAGATAGCACTGTTAGTATAATTAAGCTTATGTTTTGTCATTATTAAAATATAGGTGAGGATCAACAGTTTTAACATCCATTTCCCATATATCATAATCGTAGTGTGCAGCTATTACGAGCAAAATCCCGATGGACTTAAGCATGGCTACAGGAGAAAAAGGTTTAGTTAAAGTCAACTCCTTATCTTCACTTGTATCTTTTCGCTACTAGCCTTACCTTAAAGGTCTCTACCTTTCCATTAGGACCCATCTTTCTTTTATAGACCCATTTGCAATAAATAAGTAAAATACCTTTAGAAGGATCAACCAAAGTCCAAACTTGGTTAGAATACATGGATTCCATTTCAGATTTCAAGCCATTTTCCCAAATCGATGCTTGACATCGCTTCCTTGTAGTTAATAGGATCCTTATTCCTAATAAGGTGAACCTATATTCATCCACAATGAGATACCCATATCTTTTTGGTGCTCTAGGTATCCTACCTAATCTATGAGGAGGTTGTGTGTTACGAGACTACTATAATAGGCTCCTCAGATCAATCAATATTGATTTGTGGTTCTTGAGATACCTCTTCAAGTTCAATTTTAATCTTATTGCTCTTTTTTATTACAAACACTTTTCTAAAAAGGTAGTATGTTTAGAAACAAACAATTTTTGTTCACTAAGGAGATAAAAATAATATCATAAACTTTCTATGGTATATCCTACAAATCTGCACTTATCAGGCCTTACTTCTAACTTGTCTGCAACTAATGTCTTGATATATACAAGGCAATCGCAGATCTTAATATATTTAAGACTAGGTTTCGTACTATTTCATATCTCATTTGTAATGACCCATCCCAAGTGGACCCTACTTGAGACAGTACTGTCACATTTAAGTTCTAAGAATGACACATATATGTAATAGCTACTGCATCATCAATTGAAAAA